>JAYDZF010000003.1:7755388-7782616 GCA_034509105.1 Microcambeva barbata
AAGTCGAGTCGGATTCTGTAATACTAGTTTATTTAGAAACTGACAGTAAATTGAAATGCAACATTGTTTTATTTAAATAAATTCTGTTTTGTTTTTATAGAGAACTGAAACAGTCCATAAAGAGACAAAACAATACCCCTTCAAATAAAATAAAAATCTGCATTTGTTCACACATTTCTACGTGTATTTCCAAGAACTTTTCGAGTCAATTTATGTGAGATTTAAAATAGCTAAAATAAGAATGATTTCAAATTAATTTACAATTGTTTAATTTCTGGATTTACGAGAAAAAACGCAAAAATAAAACTCTGACCATTACACAGCTCAATACGGTTATTAAAAAACAGCCAAGAAAATAGCAAAATGTTACATCTCGGAATCAAAACGATAGGCCTTGTTTAGGGCGTATCACTGGCGGCTCCGGAGCATAAGCCGTTCATCAAGTATGAAATATTTTAACCAGTAAATACTGGGTGGGTTCAACACTGCGGGCGTTAATTCATCTCTTCTTTATCGTACCTGCGGCCTCTTGACTATGTGTATCCGTGTTTCCATCCACACCGTGTTTGGAGGCCATGTGAAGAGCCGACACCAGTTTAACGCCTCCAGAAATGTGATGGTGATGATGATGGTCTAAACTTAAGGAACCCTTCATAGAGTTCATCGAGAGAAAATACAGTCTGTGTTTTTCAAGTTGATAAAAGTCCACCAGTATGGAAAGCAGAGATAGGTGCAAGGATTAATCTATACGAGCGGGGATCAATCGCTCCACAAACGCTTCCTCACTCAAACCAAATCTCTTCTTTACAACTAAAAAATCTGTCACATCTACCTGTATGAAGGTCGTCGATAAGCAATGGGACGTTTTTACAGCTGCAGCCGTTTTAGCCATACACACACATATGCTCACATTTCCTACACCGCCACAACCTGTCCTACTGACCGCCTGTCATTCAACTGCTCTCTCTGGTTCTACAGGCCGTTCAAACCTCTCTCTCTTTCTCGGAATGCCTCTATGTCTCGCTCTCACGTCATGTTTACTCCTCCCTCTAGTTTTGACGGATAATCAAACTCCACTTGACGGTCTGCGACCAATGAGAGAATGCGCCCGAAGCTCTTTGCCCGTGTCTGTCTCTTTCTCTTGTGTGTGCGTGCGTGTGAAGAGAGGAAGTGTGTGTATGTGTGTGTGTGTGAGAGAGAGAGTGTGTGTTCATCCCGAGTTTATTTACATTATAACATAAAAACAGTATACTTTTTATGACCGCTAACATGTAACGACATGAAGAATAAAAGGGGGAAAACGACTACATCAATGACCTCAAAATGAAAAAAATAAGGTAATAAAAAAATTGATATAATAGAAATTATCTTAGTGTGTCGTGAGTTATTAAACTGAAAAAAGCCGGGAGGTTAGAAAAAGAAGGCAAGTTAAAAAGATAAATATCCCTTACATTCGAAATGGCTTACGACCGTCCCGATTATTAATGCTCACATATGGTTTTCATATTATCTTCAAGGCTCCACACACCATTAACACACAAACTGTTTTATGTATTCACTTTGGCTGCAGTGAGGCCAATTTAATTGCAGAGTTGACCATTATAGTGCACTGCAGGCTTTCATTCAACACTGTTTGTGCTAATTTCCCCCATAGTTGTAAAGTTTGGATTCTCTCTATTTCGTACCAGCATGGTTGAGCCTGTGTGAGTCCGTGTTGCCCTCCACACTGAATTTGTAGGGCACGAGTTAAAAAGCACTATAGAGGATGTCAAAAGAGTGATAATTAATTGTACACTGTAGATGTGACGGTAATGCTGTATGGTAAAAAAAAAGACTTAACAGGACACACTCAGGACAACTCAGGACAACAGTTACAAAGATGACTTATTTTTATTTAATACTGTGTTTAGAAATTGTCACCATGGAGTGCACAAATAATGCATCTTGTTTGCTAACTGTGTGTACGTGTTTTTTTCTAAAACTCTACAGTCATTTTTTTCCAGAAACCAACCTACATAATTAGACTATTAGTCATCGGCTTAAGATAAGCGGCGCTTGTCCTAAGGAAATGAATCCCATGTCATTTCAGGCACCTTTCTGTCCATTTATTAGAGAACGCATCATTCTTTCAGTAGCTCGGTATTAATTTTGTTGAAATTACTTTGTATAGCATTTTTCGAACCAACTACTTAATGGAAAAGAAATCTAGCGGACGGTTTAGCGAGCTTTTGTTTAATCATGCGCCCTAACTAATAAAACGTTTATTGCATAAGTGCCCCATGAATGAAATAAAGTATTTTAGTACTGAAACTTTGAGTGAATGAATGATCACACAAAAACTATGCCAACCAACAAACCGAATAATAAAGATAAATAATGACTTTAAAGTAATAAACTACAAGCTAAAAACAGAATAAATGCTTCATATAAATTAAAATAAAGTTTTTCCCTGTTAGCGATCAGGCTTATCGATCTTCAAATACGTTTGTTTCAATGCTCCACGAATTTTATCATTAATATACATTCTTATCTAACATTCTGTCATAAATATAAACATGTAAACGTACTAAAAATGAATCCAATTAAAGAAAACGTATTAGCAAATAATAATAAAAATAACAACAACAACAACATAATAATAATAATAATAATAATAATAAACTTTACAACACTTAAACTCATGATTTATAGAGTAATTATTTCAGCATTTAGTAAGGGATAATTAAGGTATCATAAACATTGTTCAGCAGTGTAATAAGATAAAATATATAATTTTTACAATGCTTCAGCACCGGACTTAATTACTCCTTTTAGTAAGAAAATGACAAAGTGCTCTTCTGCATGAAGATTATGTAATTTCACGTAAATAATCTCAGATTAAAATAATTATTTATGTAAAAGCATTTTGTTAAGTGGAGATTGATATACACGTAATAAAGGCTTCTTTAATTGACATTAAGACGTTTTATTTCAGAAACCAAATGTTAAGGTACATCTTAAGGGCTTCGTGTTTCCTACTGGGTACGACCAGAATTAACTTTAAACTAACATTAATAATAGATTGATTTACTTTGTTGGGCTGGGTCGGGATTATTGCTCAGTGTTCAGGAGACTGTGGATTTACAGATGCACTAATTACCTATTCAGTCAATATTGAGCGTGAGGACAGAGGTTTTTCTCAAGGATTACGTAACACAGCACATTCCGCCAATACATGACCATAGTCAAGTGTTCCATGCATAAATCTAATTATTTAGCATTTCAATTCAGTTGTCCGCATTTAGTTATATTTTCTTTACATCCGATCAGTTGTGTATTTTACATTTAGAATTTAAGTTTAAATTTAAGTTGTGCGATGTATTAAACTTGGATAGAAGAATTCCGTGCGCTATTTGACCACGCAATTCTATCCGATTTTTCTACTTTTTTGCTTGTCTTTTTTACCAGCAGGTGTCTGTCTCAGACCAGAAACTTAGCTGCTCTTCTATTTTGCGGCTGAAAACCCACATTCAAGGTTAATTCAATTTAATCACTAACCATTAGAACATCACAAATTAAAGCAGTGCGTATGCGACTAAACAGACGAGAACTCAGATAGCAGAGGTACGTTGAATCAACGTTAATTATTCGTTAATTCCGTTAATTCCACGTTCCTTTGCATTCTTTTGTTGTCTGGGAAGTCATTAAAAGCAAATGGATTTAAAAATGGAGGCCACTTACCCAATTGAACGCACGTTGATACATGTTTTCGGCAATGTGAGTCCATCTGGCTTGTTGTATGGGCTCTGTAATAAAAATCGAATTCACAATCACAATCATCCACATCTTCACCGCCACTTCACCAAAGACTTCTACAGATAATTACACACGTATTTTGTCTAGTTGATTCAAATGAAGTAAATGAAACATTAAGCCCACTATTTGCAATTGTTAACGCCGCTTTTCTCTAAACAAAAACAACAACAACAACAAATGCATGTAATGGATTTAACATTGTATTTAAATCCCCATTACTTTGACAACTATTTTATTACAACCTTTCATTACTGGAACCTGGAAACCGACATATTACTACGGTCCTTTTTGTCTTAATTTTTTCTTAGCAACCATTATTAAAAATTAGATAAATTAGACAATAAATAACAAAACCCATGGTGTTTTGGGAGCAAACTCTGCAAAAGTTTAATACGGCTGCGGGTATCACCACTGAATGTTTAATAATAATAATAATAATAATAATAATAATAATAATAATAATAATAATAACAATATTATTATTATTATTATTATTATTATTATTATTATTATTATTATTATTATTATACAATTTCGAAAGCATATAATTGACAAATATTAATGGAAAATATTTAGCCGTCAAGGAAATTAATGTTTATGCTGACATACTTAACTGAAAATATATTTTAACTTTAATTACTGTTGATGCAATGCTTTTACACGGAGACAAATAATATTAGTATTAAAATATTAGTATTTGACTGGTAACAAATTAACAATCTTTGAAACAAGCACTGTTACAGGTATGTCCGAACGCAACAACAACACCAATAATAATAATAATAATAATAATAATAATAATAATAATAATAATAAGAAGAAGAAGAAGAAGAAGAAGAAGAATATAACGCATTTAGTAGTTTAGGATACGCTGATTGAGTGTGAGGATTTAGTCTGTAATGCCCCATTTCATATCCCTAATGTGATTTTGCATTTGGCTCTGACGGGAAGAGCACGTTTCTCATCATTTGTTTTGAAATCCCACCGCGCGCGCTCAAGACCTCCCTAATTAAGGTGCGCATGTGTCCGTGTCTTTGTGTGTTTGTGTACATGCGCTTGTGTGTATATGTGTGCATGTGTGCGCGTGTATGAGCGTCCTGGAAGTGGAGTGATTGGGCGGTAAAATCAGCGGGATTAGTGTGTGATTGAGATGTCTGTCGGTCGGATATTACTAAATTCATTATCGCGTGTGTGTGACAGAGAGTGTGAGCGCGCGTGTGTGTGAGTGAGTGTGAGCGCGTGTGTGCGCGAGCGCGAAGAATAACACACAGATGGTCTTTATTAGTGCAGCGTAGTTCTGTTTGACTATGATAATCTGCAGCACCAAATCTGCCCGCTGTTAACAGCGCACGCACACATTCACACACTCACCCATTCACAATGCTCATCTCTGAGCTCCCGGCGTGCTTGTGCGTGTTTACAAAGATTACTTATCAATAACCTCAATCAGAAAATACAGATCAAACAGCGAACCTCACTCATATTTAGTATTATAAATCAAATCATCATCAATCAAAATGCATGAAAATGTATCAATAGTGTATGTTTAGGCGCTTGTTTACCCAACAGAACCGCTTAGATCGAACCTTGATTTGAGGACATAATAAGCCGCGCCACCTGATTTCCTAGTATCAGAAAAGTATCATGAACAATATGAAAGTAATCTAAACTTTAAACGAAATAGTTTACAAACGCCAGCGATAATATTAACAATAATAATACTAATACTAATAATAATAATATCCGACGATGAATTAAAATCTAATCTATTACGTTAACAGAACCTGGAAATTTCCAAACTGCTATGGTGACAATTGCTGTTTCCACAACTACAGCCTTCAAAAATATTATATTATTTATTACAAACAATTACAAAATCTTGATCTTAAAACATGTTGCTCTATTTTTTTTAATTTTCTTCTTCTCATTGTTATTCTTATTATGTCTATTATCTTTTGCCCGTTTTACTTTATTTTAACACTTTATTTCATATCAGTATATGCATCCGCACTTTTACATGTAAATGTATAGATTTTTTGTTCTTAATTATTATACAAAACATAAATCGTTTTATTAATAGCATATTAATGCACGTGACCAATTTAGGACGCTTTGTTAGGCTATTAACAAACCAGTGGTGCTAAATATATAGTAAAACATGCCTTTATAATGGAATATTTCTTATTACACATTTAAACAATGTCATGCTTGGTATCAATATTTTTGCTTCTATTAAATTTCCTTATATTTGAATTTATGTCATCATAAGTATACTTCAGCAATGTAACAAGATAAAATATATTATTGCAATGCTTGCGCAACTGCTTTTATTACTTCTTTTTGTTATAAAAACTCTTTTTCATAAATTTACTAATTTGAATTACAAAATCTAAGTTAAAATATTTATGTAAAAGCATACTGTTAAACGTTTATTGTTTAACTGAAGGCACACACATTCATCACAAAATAATAATAATAATAAAACATAATAAAAAGTTAATAATAACAAAACATAAATTAAAAGTAATAAATGTCGTTTGGCCATGTGGAAGATGCATATCATGTAGGTCCTTCAGACACCCCCTATGACTTCTAATATAAAATAACTTCTAATATAAAGTTATGAGCTGGGGTTTAATTTTTTTTTTGTTTTTTTTTTTTTTTTTTTTTTTTTTTTTAACAATAACTGGAATTAAATGTCTTTCTGTATTTCGATTGTCCCGGTGGTAGTGAGTAACAGGACTGACTAAGAGAAAATTGAACTTGAAGTGATTCCATAAGACATCGAGGTCAGTCGTATTGTAAAGGCGCCATGGTAAGTTGCACTAGCGTTTTATAGATACTGAGTTTGATTCCCATGTGAAGCGATTCAGTCCTTTCTGTATGAAGTTTTATGATGTTCTCCTCGAGCCTGTGGGTTTCGTCTGTGAGTACCGGTTTCATACGACAGTAAGTAAAGTGTAAGTAAAGTGAGCTGTAGACCGCAGTGAATCACGTGTGAATTAGCTCTAACACAAGTGAAAATTCTCTTGACTGTAACACAAGTGAAAACAAGTATTTCTGTAACTTTGTACTTACCGCTGTTGTGACCGGATGCGCGTCGTAGTGTCTTAATTCCACCAGAGGGAAAATATTTTATCACTGTTATCCTACGATAGAAAACCTCTTCTTCTCCAGCAGCCAGATCCACTGCAGCGTGTCTAAGTTTCCTGTTGGGTTGGCGCTGTGTGCGTTGCGCGTTGGAGGTCTGAAAGTGTGCAGCGTGTTTTTACACGCATGAGTTTCAATGAGACATTGAAAGTGCGCCAGGACGCAGCAGGCCGGATTCTCTTTTTCTTTATTGAGTGAAACTGCAGAAGAAACTTTTATTTTGTTCCACACACCCACAGAAGACCTGGGGACTTATACACACTACTACAAAAACACACGCGAGCGAGAAAGAGAGCGACCGAGCGAGCGAGCGAGCGAGAGAGAGAGAGAGAGAGAGAGAGAGAGAGAGAGAGCAAATGTGCGCGGATCTCCCTTACGCGAGCTTTGATTCACAACCAGTAGGCGTGAGCGCGCTGGAGTGTATAGTTTGCCCACGTGTTTGTGTTTGTAATTCCTAATGGAACAAGCTTCAAGTAGTTTCTGGTGTAAATTAAATCAAATTTATATCAGAAACATATACCAGAATCAGAAATATTGAGAAGAATTAGCAACTTTGGACAAGAGGTTGAAAATTTTTGCCCCACTCACATGTACATGCATTAGGTGTGTATAACCTGGACTACAATGTACCTAATAGCTAGACATGATAGTCATTCACATTTAAATAATTATTATTTTTTATTTATTATAGTGCTATTTTTGAACCGTGTCACTCATTCTACGTTTTAAAAGTTGTTATGCACAATTTAAACATAACGTAACGTTATTACAATACATATAAAATGTGACATTCCTGTAACCTCTAAGCTTGTGTCTTGTAATACGTTTAAGCATACATTAACATATGTTTTATGTTTTCACTACCCAGATTACAGAGGAACGTTGAATCAACGTTGATTCGCCGTTTATTCTACTGAATCAACGTGGATTCAAGTATTTTTGCGTCATTTTGCTCTCTGGCTGTGAACATGCTTTTTATCTGCTTTAGCTGTATTTTAGAATAGTCAAACTGTTCATGCAAAAAGGTAAATATAGTTTTTATGTAACAACTAATTGTAGACTCCTTCTAAAAAGAAAATAAAAATATGAAATTCTAACGTTATGGAATAAAATGTTTTACATTAAAGCTCGTTATACACCACAATGTTTAATTCTTTGGTTGAAATAAGTCCTATTTTATGTTATTGCCCAATTTCCAAAATAACTACTTGCATATAAATTAAACAACTTCTGCCTTTGTTTTAGTGTAAACATAGTTTTATTTAATTGTAGTAAATAACCTGGTATGTTTGTTTTATTTTTCCCGTCCTGCGGATAAAGTGAACAGCTGGCTTGGACTGAGATGCTCTTTAAAGATCCGAGACTCATTTTCATCTGAAGCAAAGCTTAATCCGTCTTTTACATTTTCAGTCATACATCCATTAAAGCGGTAATTAATGAGGGAGTCCCAGAAGTCCGTGTTTATTGATGCTAGAAACACGTGCTTTTAATTTCCCTTTAATTACGATTGGAATAAAAGACGTAATAAATCAACCATGTTGTCTTTGTCTTTTAAAGACTTAACGACACGTAGTGCATGTAATTTTTTGACAATACTGGATCTATGGCCTTTGAATAGTTTCAGGAACCTCAATAATTACATCGAGTCATGCATGTACGCAGTAGATATTTTTGAAAAAATGCGTTAGTACAGTATTCATGTCATAATTTTATTACATTTGTTTTAAACAGCCCAATACATTTCAGACGCGAGACATTTCATGTAGTACGTGTACTTCAATAATGGAAATATGTCTGTATTAGTTCAAAGAAACACTACTGTTATTATACTGTGTTCAAGCTATATTGAGCTTGGTGAAAGGCATATATAAATTAAATTAAACTTATTAGTTCCCATTTTATTAATAGTTTTGTTTATAGTTTTATTATTGTGTCTTTTTATATATATATTTTATTTATGTTTATTTGTATTACTGCTAAACAACAGCAATCTGCTACAAAAAAAAATATTATTGTATTTTCTAGTTCCATGCAAATCATAAACATGTACAGTTAAAAATAAAAAATGTATAAATAAAATTAATGAAAATGTTTAGTGCAAAATTATATCTTGCAAGTAAAATTGGTATTCACAAGATATTGTTTATCTCCTACAGCTATCTCTTTGTGTAACCCAAAACTATAAATGTTTAAGCCTTTTCACTATATGTAGTTGCTGCTTTCTTACTAACTCTAGCCACACCATGGAGAGCGAACACTCAGTTTTAATATAAATCTGTCAACAAATCAACATTGCATTAAGATCATGTTCTTAATTAGCATCTTAATTGTGCTCTGATAGCAAGAAAACCTAGATGCTAGTTTCCACAAAGACATTCTGCAAATGTAGACGACTAAGAAGATGTGTATATTTAGGTAAATATTCAAGGTAAATATCCATGTAAGAGCTTTTGCTTAATTGTAGAAGAAGAAGGGGCGATGTACAGCTGAAGCTGATCTGAGATCAATAAAGATGCCACTGGGTAGCCAGAGGGGGGATAAAACAGAAAAGAAGAAAAACACAGAGGTAATGAAGTAAGCACTGCTCAATTGGGTGAGGAAGGGAAAAAATTATCTAGCCATGCTATACAGAAAAGGACCAGAATTGTCCTCAGACAATCTACAACCTTCTCTCTGAAGAATCTGAAGATTAATTAATACTAACAAAAAAAGTAAGGCACCATCCGTGCATACAGATGGAATGAACGAGATTCAGAGAGATAAACGAGCAGGGGTTGTGTGTGTAAGTCCCTCAGTGAAAATGTTGACATTTGTGCTTTCTTTTCCTTCATTATGTACTGGGCGTTTTTTTTTTGCTGGATTACTGGCAAATCTCCCATGCACCATGCCACTAGTAGTTAACATCATCAATAATGAATCAAGACATTGAAATTTACAATAAAGGGCAGGGTTCGGTGGGTTGTAGAAGCAAAAAGTACAAAGCTGAGAAATATTTATACTTCACAATTAAGTGGATATTGTTGAAAAGACAGTGCAGATCAAATATTTGTACTGTGCCCTGTTTTACCATTTAACCAATCCTGGTCATATTGCCAGACATTGAGAAAAGCAGCCCAGTACAATGATTCTACCATAACCACATTTAAATATGGTTTGGAATGCATAATCACTGCAAAGTCCCATCAGATCACACATTCTTGTTGGTGATGTTATTTTTGTTATTCTAAGTCAGCGGTTATGTTGTTTATCCATTCTTTTATATATCTCTTTATATACCACTTTTGTAAACATTGTTTTGTAACTTTAAAAAACAACTATTGATAGCTTTAATATTGTAACAGAATGGCAAACTGACTTATGTGGTTTGGGCTGTAAGACCATATCTTTTCCTCTTTTTTACTGAAAGCTTTAATGAGCATTATTACTCTGAAAGCTCAGTCTTTCTTCCTCTTATACTTTTAGCTTAATACCTCTCATTGTTATTACTTAGGCTTCTGAATACTTTTGCCAGAGAAAGCAGATACAACCTGCCCTACTGAATGAAACATGGGGATTTACATAAAAAGAAAAAAGCCGGGAGGAACACAAGGTTGGGTAGTCATATGGCTGATTTGTCCATGAACTGAATCCTCAGCTATAATCTGAAATATTCCATACTTTTCATGGGAACTAAACAACTAGAAATAAAACACCAAATTCAACGGAATGAAGACACATTTGTTTGTATTTTTAATTTGGTTTAAATAGGATTTCCAGACATCCAACAGTTCTACGTCATTTGCAGTGCAGCACTTATAAGGACAACAAGAAAAACATGTTGTTCAAGAGTACATTTTGTTATGCATGTCAATTGATTTGAAAGCACACATGATTTAGTCTATTATACTTTAGCAGTAGGAATGCATTCTCTGTGCTTTCTGTTGAAATTCCGATGGTGAAAACCCACTGGGCACTGTAGGATGATGTTCTAATTACACCAACTTAAACATACACTATTGACGTTTTAAGGACACTACTGATCCAATTCACTGTTAAATTATCTATTCATTCTCTTATTTACACCTATACAAATTTCAGAGTTCGCCTTTGGTGTGTCCATTATTCAGGTTTAGTATAGAAGACAATACAACAACAGCAACAACAACAACAATAAAAATAATAATAATAATAATAATAATAAGAAGAAGAAGAAGAAGAAGAAGAAGAAGAAGAGCAAAAGAATCCTGCCCCACGTTGGTACAACCACATTAAGTTTCTATTATTGTTGGTTTCAAAATATTTTTTTGGGGGGGACTTGGGAAAATTAATACATTGTTAAACTGGTTAAGCAGATAACTGATTAAAATGCTATTGGTGGGTCACTGGACCTTCCCCTACATTCTTTGTAAGTGTGTATGCGCATGCATCATTAGATTGAGTGTTCACGTGCAAGACGGTGTAGACTGAATCCTGGATAATTATGTCACACTTTGCTGTATAAAGGGGGAATTTTAGCTCCCCCAACTCATTCAACTCCAATGAAAAAGTAGAAAAAAAGAACAAAGGGAAAAAATCAGAGTGACTTTGATGTTTATGCAATGCTTCCCCAGAGGAGCGATGTAATGACTGAAGAATTTGACATCCTCCCTCTTATCAGATGAGTTCAGCTGTCTGTCTTTCTTCTTTTAGATCTTCTTCATTGACTTCGCATCACTTTTCGTTTTTGATTTCTTTTTCACTCCATTAGAAACTTTTAGATACTTTTAAAGTAAAAAGTATTATTGAATATAATTTAGTAAACTTAACAATGCTGTCATCACAGGAAAAGGAATAAAATAAAGCTATATTTAAACCACATAGCATTACACTTATTTAAAATACATCTATCACCACAAAGACAAAAGAGCACATTTGATATTACTTTCACAATGGGCAGAAATTGTCATCAAAAATATGATTATTGCAGTGCATTGGTCACTTAACTTTTTGTATATGGTTGTCAGAGTTGCTCTGGGTATGTAGCCTAAACAATATAATTATTAGAGACACAATTATAAAATAATGTAACTCTCTAAAACCTATTATTTCAAATTCACAACACACCGCTTCCATTCAGACTGCATAGATAGCATATGTATTCCCCTGGTGCTGGTTTGCGCTTATGTAATACAAACCTACAGTGGAGGAAACAAATATTTGATCCCTTGCTGGTTTTGTAAATTTGACCATTGACAAAGATATGAACATAATTTTAAGGGTAGGTTTATTTTAACAGTGAGAGATAGAATATCAAAAAGAAACATTTATATGTTGTATAAAATATATAAATGTCATTGCATTTTGCAGAGTATTTGATCCCCTAACAAACATTAGGACTTCTGGTTACCTGCATTAAAGACAGCTGTCTTCAATTGTCACCTGTATAAAAGACACATGTCCAAAGACACAGTCCACAGACAGGGTGTCAGTGACAAGATCATAGCCCTGCACAAGGCTAGAATGGGCTACAAAACCATAAGTAAGACGCTGGATTTGCTTTTTGATATTTTATCTCACTGTTAAAATAAACCTACCCTTGACTGTTCATATCTTTGTCAATGGTCAAATTTACAAAACCAGCAAAGGAGAAAATATTTATTTCTTCCACTGTACAGTAAAAAGTCCTCGCAAGCACTGGTTTCTCATACCACTCATAGAATTAATAATATAACAAATATTCATTTCTATACATAATTGTAAATAAATACAGGCATTAACTGGTTTAATGTGTTGACTTTTGCGCCAACATTTTGGGAGTGCTCTTTTGATTGCCTAACCTCAAAGAGCAATATTTTATATTGCCAATATTTTTTTCCCCAAAAACCTGGAAGTTATACCTAAATATAAGATAATAAATCATATTTAAACAAAGGGCAATTTTAACACCTAAAATAATGTCCCTTTTGATATTTAAAAACTTAAATAGATCCGTTTCAATGTTTGTGTTTGTGTGTGTGTGTTTGTGTGTATTTGTGCTACTACAGGGCTCAATTTCAAAGCTTGCAGGAGGCCAAGCTGATTCTCATAATCATGCACCCAGGCCATGACATTCATTTCATTATGGATCAAAGCCTATGTCCCTCTGTGAGTGGTGTGTGTGTGTGGTTCATTAAGGCACAGGCCAGGGTCAAGCATCATTCAGGCATTTAATCTATTTTTATTCCTCACACTTATGCATTGGCAGAGAAGCTGTTTATTACAAATCCAATAGCAAAAATCACTTTAACATGTTGTATTTCAAAATATAAATACTTACACAGTTACATGATTAAATGGATTTATGTTTTAAGTTGAATTGAATATTTGTTCAATAATTGGTATTATTTAGTTATGTATTATTTAAAAAAAAAAGAAATCATTGCATGCATTAATATAACTAAACTGATTGCAGTTCAAATGGGCTATACTCCACAGGTTAGATACAACTGTTTTAACAAAGCATCCGGTATTGGATAATGCAATCTGAAACCCTTAGCTAAACTACACCATGCAGGCTAACACAACGCTAATGATAAACATAAACTAGGCTCTAACATGCTCTAGCCAAATTTCAAAACAAATTTAAATTACTCCTGGAATTACATCTCAAATTCTAATACGCTAATTATCTAAGACAGCAAACAGCCCAAAACACCATTAAACATTCTATATACCTACAGTATATAAAGTAAACATAATTCTTCTGTCTACATACAACATGGCTAAATTGCCAAAGGTTTTGTGACTTTCCAATATGCGTTTGTGTGAGTTTCTTCTGTTGAAAACTGTATGACACAGCATGATGAGAAGAATCAGAACACTTACCCTGAACAACTTCATCTGTTGATAGGTTTTGTTGGTTCTTAGGTTTGTACACAATTACATGGTCTTATTCAGTGATCACTTGCAATGCTTTTTAAACCTCCACCAGTGCTAAGCACTTGTTTGCATTTTATTTGTAAACTGTTTACTGTATAGTGTGATGGATAAACATTCGTTTAATGTAGCTAATAATAAAGTCCCATAACATATTGAGGCTGCTGGAGTTTGTAGAAATGATGTCAGTTGTGATTTTCACCTTTGTAAATACTCATAATCTTCAGTTATATTCCTGAACTTGAAGGCTGGGCAGAAAAACGAGATGCCATTAAGTGACCTTTTTGATGGTTTTTTTTTATTATTTATGATGTGTACTTGTCACCTAGGTAGATAATGATGACACCTAAGTATTGCCTATTAGACAATTTGCTCAAATATGTGTCACTTCACAAATCATAGCTGCAGTCAATGGCACCGGAATTTATGATGCTCCATGTGGTTGGTAAAACCTTCCCTATACATACTCACCTATATGCTGCATGACATCACTTATTTTCATTTTCAGTCCTTTGATTTTTGCCTTTACACAGTTTGAACAGGATTTTGATTTATTTAAAAAAAATTAAGCCACAAAATACAGACTGATAAAATTAGGTTTTTATAAAATTTCACTGTACCAATGTAACATTTTGGATCACAAATAATGATAACTAATGGTAAACTTTCATTTATAAAACCTGCATTCAAGCTCTTTGCATTTGAAAAGTACAGTGTCAATACATTTCACAGCCAAAGCAACCACAGAGATGTTAAATAGCTATTACAAATGATCTATCAAGTTTTTATTATTACAATTTTCAATATTTTTGTTGGCAAAACAACACAATTAACTGCTCCTATATCTTCACTGAAGTCCCACTGCTCCTCCACAGAAAAATACATTCACATGCACAAGGCTTAGACATGAGAACACTCTGAAATGTACACACTGACAGCAAGCTTAAGTCTTTAGTGAGCAGTGCAACATGTGCCAAGAAAGACTAATATGGTCTGATAAGCTTTTTACTTTGAAATTTGTATGTGAAAGCAAATATATAATTTTATGGAAAGATATGATTTATCTCTGTTTAGATGCCGGCCATCACATCACTTGAATAGAGCACTGAAAAGAAGAGTAGTTTTTAAAATGCAGCAAATAATGATGCACCTCTCTCTCAAAAAAAGAGAGATTTCTCTTTCGATGGAAATTTATGGAAAGTTCACGCTACAGTGATATTATATCATGAAGGGCATTTTAGTATTTAATTTCATTATTAGTTTGCATAAATTACTATTAAATTACTATTTTAGCAGTATAAATACTGTGTATGTCTGTCTAATTCTGCACACACAACTACAATCATAAGGAAGACTGCTGACTTAACAGTCAGAAGACAATAATCAATCATAAGCAAGAGAAGGTAATTGCTGAAAAGACTGGCTGTTCGAGTGCTGAATCAAAGCATATTGGAAAGTTCACTTGAATGGAAAATGGGGTAGGAAAAATTGCACAAAAAGAGGATTTTCAGGAAAAATCACTTCAAGAACTTAGGTGTTAGGACATTGAGTGGCATATCACAGATACCACCAGATACGAGATCCTTAATATTCCACATTCTTGATATCAGATTAGTATGTATCACTCCTGGGTCAGATATGTCCTGTCTGGGCTATGGAAAAAGAAAACCTGGATTATTGCTCAGTAGTCCAAAACATTAACAGTTGATCACCTTAACTCACACAACAATGTTTCAGTAATTCCTGGAAAAGAATCCCCAACCAAGTACTGGATGTATAAACAAACATACCTGGCAAAAGTTTAATATTTTTGTTAGAGTTGGAGTTTGATGCTTGAGACAAACTCCAAAAAAGAGAAGGAGCTGTTCATTACCTTCACACATCAATAAGAGCACATGCATTTTGTGTCTACAAAGCCACACTGTAGTAGAACAAAACAGAAAGAGGCCTGAGATCATCTTGCTGAAATAATCATCAACTTAGACGTCACTTGATTGCAGCACTAAAATCCATCTCTTTTTCAACATCTTAGCATACAAGTAAGTCACCCATGTTAATGGCACTGATGCACTGCTAAACCATGACAGGTGATGGCTTTTGAACATTTTATTGATAACAGTCTGGATGATTATTTTTGGCACAAAGAACCTGACATTTGTTATTTCCAATAAAGAAGCTGAACCACTGACACCTCTGAACATCCAAGACTAGATCCCAGTAGTGATTCTGCATAGAATTGACAGCTTGCGTGTTACATTTACGATGACAATTGCCACTTCGACTCTCCATTCACACTGTGAACACACCAACAATTTGTTCAAAGGCATTTAGACTTATCACACTCTTCAAAGTTCTAGAGAACAGCAGGTAAAAGATGCTACAGCCTAATTCGGATGGCATTGCTCAGACATTACCTAATTTTGCATGACTGGAGTGGGGCTAACACCCCTGCTTGCATGAGTGGGACTTCCTTTTGCATTGTGAAAAAAGGATTGCTGTGCTGAGGGGTATTGCAGACAAGGAGGACATGCAATAATATTTTTGTTGTGTTTATGTTGCAAGATGGATGACTCTCAGCTGAACTGAAGCAACAGAACCAAAACCAGAAAAAGATTACCCATGCTGAAGACTTATGTTTGAGTTTTTTAAGCCAACATCTGCCCTTGTATGAAGGTACACCAGCGCTCATTGCCTATGACTTGCATATGTGTAAAGGTACAGTTTAGTAGTGGAAGAAGAAGAATGCCTTTATTTGTCATTACACATATACAGATGTATAGTAAAACCATTGTACATCGCCCTCGGAGCAGATTTGAACTGGCAATCACTGGTTGATTGTCCAAAGCTCTACACACTAGGCTACCACCATACACACTCTGGACACTAACAAACATACATTTTGGACTCACACTCGCTATGGACACTGATGTACATACTCGCTATGAACTCTGACATACACATGACTCTTGACAGATATACACGACAACACACAAACACACATAGCATTTAGCAAATGCCTTTATACAAAGTGACTTACATTAGCTACAGTAAACAGTCTGAGCAATTGAGGGTTAAAGGCCTTGCTAAAGGGTCCAACAGTGACAACCTAGCAGTGGTGAGGTTTGAAGTTTTTGCATCTTGGCACCTTACTCCCCCTATATGTCTGCTGCTATAAATACTCTGTATAGTGTCTGTATATTAGAGTATATTTATACCCCATGAACAACAAAACATGTGTCTAGTCCTGTTTCTCTTACATGTTAAAATTAAAAATATTTATATTTAAAATTTCTTTCTGTGTTTATTATAGGCTTACAATTTGTTTCTGTATTGCACCCTGGTACAGGAAGAATGGTGTTTATTTTCAATAAGTTCTTGTTTGTACTATGTACTGAAATTCAAATAAAAACTTTCTGACTGTGACTGACTGATCATGTCCCTTTAACTTGCCCGTCAGCTATCACTGCCACTTTGCCATAGTTTCGTATGCAAAAATACTTAGCTGCAAAAATGTCTGTCCACCCAATAGCTGTTCCATACATGAGCTCTTTAGAGTGACCATTGTTTTATCCTTCCCCTGAGCAAAGTCTGTTTTGCTGACTTCCCGGATCCCAATCATTTAGAGCTTGTTTTATTCTTTTTCTTTATATATCTCAACTCAGTTATGAGGGCAGTGTTCACATACTTATTTAGGAAGCATTCAGATACCTTTAAAGTGTTAATGTCTCTTGCCAGTGTTATCAAAACTACAATACAGTGGTAAAAAAACAGAACACAAACACTTTGCTCAACTGTAGTTAATGGCATGGTAGATTAATTTACTGTGTCTTTGGATTTTGTGCTATGTTTGACCTCTATTTAAGTGTTACTTATTTCTATTGTAAGCCGTTTAAATTAGTTGTTTGTAAGATTTGAATTGATCTATTTCTGAAAGAAACCCAAAAAAGTATTTTAAGCTATTGCTGTTCATTAAAATAGACCCAGAAGTGACTGACTGATTTGCACTTGGATACAGTGAATCTGTCAAAAGTAGAGTTTCAGAGAAGATCTGCCCCTGCATCAGCACAATCCAAAGCAGAGAAAATGCTAACCGGTGCTCTTTTCCCCCTCAATACTGGATTATACTTGATGCACAGGATTACTCTGCATGAGCTAAAGAATAATAAAAAGATAGACCGTAATGTTGATGTCAAATATAAATGTGAAAAAGACTGCTTAAAGGTGAATATCACTTTACCTCAATACTATTTGTGAAGTCTTACATTATGTTGAAGGTAACTTGAATTCATTCTGGTGGTTTTATGTCTAGATTTACAACATATTTAAAAAATTTTTAAAAAGACATTTAAAGAATAATAATTATTATTATTATTATTATTATTATTATTATTATTATTATTATTATTATTATTATTATTTTTATGGTTCAAATTTCCCCCTGGGAGATCCAGAGTGCATTGAGGTTTTATATTGTGTTTATATGTTCCTTTGGTAAACTACTTTAATTAGATATTGTTTTAGAATAAATAAACTTCAAATAAATCTATTATATAAGGATGTACAGCGTATTTGGTATGGAGGTGGAGGTCAGAGTGCTGACTTTTAACAGGTCACATTGAAAAAGACAGCACATTAAATCAACAGTAATCCCCGCTACTGAAGAAATCGCCCCTACTTCAATGGAAATTCCATGAGAAAATTCGGAAGCATTTATTATTTATAGTATCCCATGTGATGTGCCAGATGCAGGAGGCCTCAAAAGGAAATATATATATATATGTCACAGAATCTGATTAATTATTTACTCAGTGATGCAGAAAAAAACTTTATTTCTTAAATTAGATTAGATTGCTGAATATGTTTTTGATTTATTAACACCAAACATAGCTCTTTAAATTAATTCATGAATTTAGTTTAACCCAAGCTACTTGTTTAGTGTTTTACTATGCTTGGAAAGTATCTCCATGCTATGTTGGATTGCTTTTGACATCAATATGACCAAATACTACTTGGGTATGTCAAGGAAAATGCCCTAGTTTCAGGGTTCTATTTAAATCTTCACCTGCTTTTTATTACTGCAACCTTTTACTGGACCACAGAGAGTTTTTTTTGTCTGTTTTTGCTACTGAGTTTTGCAATTTACAAACAACTTTTTTAAACAACAGCCAATTTCGTGTATTTAAATCTCTAAAACTAAGAATTAAATCACTGAGAATGAGTAAACTGGTATAAAATATTACATTTACTGCTATATATTGCAAATCAAATATATCAAGTCTAGAAATTGGCACACAGTAACCTTTCAAACATCAATCAACGCATGGCAAGTCAACAGAATAAATAGGTGCATATATATAAACACTCTGGAATATATATATATATATATAAATGTTTAAATGTAAGATCATTAACATTTAACTGGTATGTTGGAGCCAGAACACCTAATGTTTGGTACGGGATCAAATACTTATTTCTTACTGCAAAATGCAAATATAATATTTAAATATAAATATATATATTTATAAGCCAGTGTCGAAAAAACTTACAGGAGCAGATCAATGGAGAATCTCCAGGAATCATTGAGAACCGACTTGAAGAAGGCTTATTAAGTGCTGGTAATTTCAGGCTCGAAAAAAACGACAGGAAGGCACAGCAGTTAAGCAAAACATGGTATGCTAAACAACTGGCAGTTGGTCCAGACTAGACTGGGTTACAGGTTTGTGTTACATGTGGCGCGGTAGGTTGAAGCGGACTGCAGATGGATTGATGACTCTATTGATGGTAAAGGGGCGGATGTAACAGGGTGACAGTTTGCGGGAGGGGATGTGGAGGGGAATATTCTACATGTCTAGATAAATTTACTGATTAGGGGTGTATAGCGGGTAAAACAATGCACTGTAATGCACCGTAACGTTAGCTCGTTCACACTGCCAATTGGATTGAGGGTGGATGCCGGACGAGAGGTTAGCCGTGGCCCCAAGTGCAGAAGCCCCTTCAGAAGCCCCTTCAGACCTGGGATGTGAACTGCGGTTTCCAATTCGAAATGATGTCGTTAGAAACCATGGATTTTAAAGACGTTGTAAAAAAGAATTTGGGCAGTTTCAAGGGCAGACTACAGCTTGGAAAGGGCCATGTGACGCACCACCTTTGAGAATCTGTTTACCACTGTTATGAGGTTTATTGTTAGGTTTATTATGAGGTTTCCTCCATTATGAGGTTTCATCTGGATTTAAGAAGCCCAGTGACGAAGTCCACTGCAATATGGGACCATGGCTGTCTAGGGATGGGCAATGGGACAAGAAGACCAGAAGGAGGCTGGTTTCCATGGGAGATGTGTTTTTCTGAAGATTCAGAGAATATTAAAATATCATCATTGACAAGGGCCTGGAAAATGGCTGGGGTCTTCCACTTGTTACCCTCCTGAATGCGCATAAGGTGAAAATTGTTCCCCCTTTGAACTGACTCAAAGGTGAATGCGGTGAAAGGAAGCGGATAAAGATTTTGAACCGTGATCTGGTTGAGGCCTTTGTAATTGATACAGGGTTGGAGGTAAC
Organism: Microcambeva barbata; assembly: GCA_034509105.1. Classification (NCBI taxonomy): domain Eukaryota; kingdom Metazoa; phylum Chordata; class Actinopteri; order Siluriformes; family Trichomycteridae; genus Microcambeva; species Microcambeva barbata. The sequence goes on from JAYDZF010000003.1 coordinate 7,775,761, forward strand.
ATCCTTCTTTTCTACAAAAAAGACCTGCTGGCAGGCTCTCCAAGATGTATTTGTGCATGGCATCCCTATCAGGTCGTGACAAGTTAGGTAAAGGATTCTTTACATTAGGTAAAGAAGCTTCTGGTAGGAGGTCTATGGCACAGTCATAGGGTCTGTAGGGTGGTAATGAACTGCCCTGATCCTTTTGAAATGCCTCCTGGAATGGAATTCGTGGTATTGGTTGGGTACTCCAGACAGGTCAGGTTCCTTGGTGCCTGAGAATGGGGAAGGAATGGTGGCAACAGAACGAACTTCTGACAGTGGGCATGGCAGAAATTGCAGGGAAATCCCAAGACAATGGGCATCTGTGGAGAGTCAACAAGGACAAATGAAAGTTGTTCTTGGTGATTACCGGCTAAAACAGGGGTGAAATGGTACGGGAAGTTATCCAGGCTAGGCAGTGGCCATCTAACAAAAGGGTGTTTGCAGGTGCTTCCAGAGGTTTGAGGGGGCAAACCTGGTCTATCTGGTCTACAAGCCCATTATCAATTAGATTAGATTTGGAGCCGGAGTCAATCTCAATCACCTCTACCTAAACCCAATAAGATATGTGGTTTAGGAAAATTAACTGATTAAGCCGGAGTCGATGAGCACTGATACCACTCTGCCCTCGCAACCAGGAACGCTAATGGTAGAGGGCAATAGGAAACAGAAACCAGGGGACTTGAGTTGGGGACCCGACAATACCCCTAGGCCTATTGTCGGGCCCTGTCTTTTGGCTGGGTCGGACATTGGTTGCAGCGATGATCTGGTGCACTGCAATACAGGCAAGCACCGGACTGATATGTACGATTACATTCATCTTGGGTTAGGCACATGTGCCCCAGCTGCATGGGTTTGGTTACCTGGACTGGAGATCTAGGAAGAGTGAAGGGCAGGCGTGTCAGAGGAAGGCATAGTGGGGCGCCCTCGTAATATGGAACGGCCCGGAAGGCGGATTGATTCCAACCAGAGTCAGCTGCAAGGATGTTAAATTCGACAGAGAACTTGATTCCCCTGTCTAATACACAGGAGGTGATTCAGCCCAGGCGAGGGTCCTGGCGCGAAGTAAACTGAGGACATACACAATTATAAATAAAGCTGGGTGAAGACCAAAAACAAGATTGCATTTGAATAAAAAACCACAACATCTATATAGATCGCCATGATAGGCTTCAGGGTGGACTAAAATGCCCTCAGATGGGCCAGGAGGAAGGGCCGGCGAAGTAGAAGTCTGGACATTAGGGCCGTAGGCAGACACGGGTGGAGGGATCGGATCCTGGGAAGAGAGTGCACTTTTTTCTGATATGATTGTGTTTATTTTCTTGATAATTATAAAATTGTTTGTCCCTCACTCTATCTCCCCAAGTTTCTTAAAAATGGTCATACCTAAAGCATATGTACTGGGGCAAAAATTGTCTGCTTATTCTGATTTCATAACTAATCTGATACATACAACCAGTTACAAGGTTTATTTCTTGATAGAGTGTCCACTTTATGTAGTGTCAGTTTGTAAGTTTGATTCACATATTAAAGTTGATGGACATTTTGGGTTTACAACAATAGCATTAATTTGTGGTGATCCCAATATAATCGTGTATAAGACAAAAGATCTCAAAACAAATAGTAAATGTGTAGTTTGTTCAAGTATAATGCAGTGCCATCATTTGGGTTAATATCCTGATTTCTTGCATATTTTCTTTTATTAGTGTAATTTATTTTAATTAACTCTCATACATAATTTGTCTTGCACCACTTTGATTGCTCTTTTTTTCTCTTCTTTTTGTAAGGAGGTTCTGCAAAACAGGTTGAATGTTCTGTAAAGTTTCTTTAATGTTGGAGGGTTTGTGAACTAAAAACCATCACACTCTATTACTCTTCCTTTCCCTGGTATTTCTCTGCCAGCTTACTGTTTTTCACCTCAAAGGAATGTACTTTTCTCCCTGTAGACATTGCATATGTTTTCACCACATTTATTATTATTATTTGTAATGAAATACAAAAGTGATGGAAATTCATCTTTTCTGTCAGTAGAACCACTAGCTCATCAATTCTTTACTGGTTGTCTGATTTAAAAGGCACAGGGGATGCTTTAAAAAAAACAGTTGATAGCCAGACATTTGCTTCTCTGGGACCTATTAAGACAATACATTAAACACACTCCCTTACGCAGGGGGTTTGCAGACATACAGTTCTTAACAGCTGTTTTTGCATGTTTTGACAAACATGTTTTGCTGGGACAGTACTTGCTAATGGGTGGCACTGTCGCCTCTCAGCGAGAAGGTCCTGAGTTCAATCCACGGGTGGGGCGATCTAGTGATCACTGAATTTTTCTGAAGGAACCTGTGATGGACTGGCGTAATTACCTTACTGGAATAAGCTCAATCACCTCTACCTAAACCCAATAAGATATGTGGTTTAGGAAAATTAACTGAACAGTGCCTAGTAATGATACTGTCTTTGGCATAGCTTAGATGCTTGGCCACTCAAGCTAAATTATTTTGTGAATTCCTCCATCTATATATTTATAGCCACCTCATCTTCCAAAAGTAAGAGTATAGTGGAAAGTAGAAATTTTACCTCAATATCAAAATATAACTGCTCTCAAAATCCTCAAATTGCTGTACTATTCACACTGCACAACTTGATCTATTGTAAACGAGAATCTAATGGAGAAAATGGCACCAATATCGAGTAGTTTGAACTCAACCCAAGCCCACAACCAAACTTTAAACTTAATTTTTATTTTACATGGCTCAAGTAAAATCACTTTTTGTATTTCCAATGGACATCACATGCATGTTTTTGGATTGTGGGGTGTAACTGGAGCAGCCAGGCTAAGTCCATGCAGACACAGGGAGAATAAGCAAACTTCACACAGAAAAGACCCAACAAGCACTACCCACAATCAAACTGAGCACCTTCTTGCTGTGAGGTGACAGTTCTCCCCATTTAAACACATTGCCACCCTCAATAATAAGACATAGCATTATAATAATTACATCATAAGACTAAGAAGATTCAATTATTGCTAAAGCATGGCATACAAAATATTTAAATCATTCTTAAACAATAAACAAAAGAATATAGTTTTTTTGCAATCCATTTCAGAGGAAGTTTAGGAAGTTCTAGTTGAATGTAGTGGGGTTAGCTGCTGTTATGTTGTATATGGCTATGTATGTAAGGGTCTGTCCTAAAAGATTCTTTAAAATATTGTAATCCAGTGAATTATTGCGATATTGCTTCGTGTAACCTTGAGCAGTTTATTTTTTCTTTAGTGTTTTTGTTTTTCTTTTTTAATTATGCAGATATGTCTTACTTTTTAGAGTTTTACTGAATCACTGGGTCATCATCATTGAGTGTTACTAAAGTTATTACAACCCAATGTTTACAAATTATTTTTACTCAACAAAACATTTTGTTTAACAATTTGAATTAATATTCCATCAAATGAGCAATTACTTTTTGCATTTTCGCAGACAAATGTGTATTATATGACAGTTCATAGTATAAAATTGTCAGGATAATTACTGGTACTGGTAGTATGCTATTGTTATAAAAAACATGTAATGACCATACTATCTTATGACATCTTGCATGGCAGGTTTATGTCAGAATTATGAGTAAGGGTTCAGGTAAAGTCATGCAAAGCTAGAAAAAAGCCCTTAATCAATGAGAAGCAAAGAAGAGCCAGGCTGAAGTTTGCAAACGACCATAAGGATTGGACCTTTAAGAACTGGAATAAGGTCATATTCTCTGATGAGTGCAATTCTAATCTTTGTCCAACACCAGGTTGTGTAATAGTTAGATGGAGACCTGGAGAGGCCTACAAGTCAGAGTGTCTCATACCCAATGTAAAATTTGGTGCAGGATCAGTGATGATCTGGTGATGTTTTCATTCTCTGTATTATTTTGTTACTCCTCTTAGTGTTTTTCTGTTCCGTTTTCACTCAGGTTTTGTGTTTGCTATTTCCGTTTATTTCGTCACGCCTGGACATACTCTGTTCTCTCCACGCCGTTGTTTCCTCAGAATCCAAGGTTCCTGGTCTTGTGTCTCTGCCGTCCTGCACCCACGCTCCTCACCACCCAGGGTTCCTGATACTGTGTCTCCGCCGTTCTGCACCCACGCTCCCCAGCATCCAAGGTTCCTGGTCCTTTTTCTCTGCCGTCTTGTACCCACGCTTCTCAGCATCCAAAGTTCCTGATCATGTGTCTCTGCCATACTACAACCACGCTCCACAGCATCCAAGGTTCCTGATACTGTGTCTCTGCCGTCCTGCACCCACACTCTCCAGCATCCAAGGTTCTCGCTTCTGCTGCTTTCACGTTTCCTGCTCCTGTGTCTCTGCTGGATCCTGTACCTCCCTGCACACATTGTCCTCCACATGCCGCAAGGTCACACCACACACACTCACCCTCATCCTTCTCAAGTTTACCCCCAAGGTCTTGCCCGTGTGTTCCTGCCTAGCCATAGTATTCTGCCCTAGCTAACCCACACCCCTAGTACCATCATCGTGTTCTTATTCTTGCCTGCTCTGCCCTTCACCCTAGACTCGTATCCTAGTACTTCGGGTTTTTTGTTTGCAATCTAATTTTTTGTTATTATTAATCTTCTTGGTTTTTGTCTCTCCAGTCTCCATGTGTGTGTGCAAAGTCTGGGTTCCTCGCCTCACAAACCCCTAACACCATCAGATTAATACCCTGTAATGGCCAACCCATTCTCTAGACCTAAGCCACATTAAAAACCTCTGGAATGTGATCAAGAGAAAGATGGATTCTCACAAGCCATCAAACATAACTGAGCTACTTGAATGTCTGTGCCAGGAGTGGCAGCAAGTTACGCAACAGCAATGTGAAGACTGGTGGAAAGCATGACAAAATCCATGAACTCTAAAAATCTCACAAAATATTGATTTCTGGATCAAATATTAGTACTCTGTTGTATAAGGAGTAAAAGCTGGTTTTCTTTGCATTGTTTGTGGTCTGAAATGACCATTTGTCATTTTCTAAATAAAAATATAATCTAAAATATTTTTATCCAAAATTTGAAAAAAAAAAAATTCAAGTAGTAAATAAAACACATATAACATAGTCATACATTGTACAACTAGAGAATCTGATGATTTTTAATTGGTCTCCTAATTTTTTCCAGAGCTGTGTTGTAATTCATTTCTGGGGTGTTTGGTAGGCTTTGAGTTCCTTCAAACCAAACCTGAGCACTCAACATATATATATGTCTTGTGCCTTTATTGTTAAATGGTTTAGGCCAGGGGTGTCCAATCTTATCCAGAAAGGGCCGGTGTGGGTATAGGCTTTCATTCCAGCCAAGCAGAAACTGCCCCTGATTCCACCTGCTTAATTAGCTTCATTGGCTTTCAATAAACAGGTGTTGCCTCTGCTTGGTTGGAGGAAAGACCTGCACCCACACCGGCCCTTTATGGATAAGATTAAACACCCTTGGTTTAGGCTGACATTTAATTAACCATGGAAAAATAAGACATTTTGAAATTACAATTTCATTCCTTAATATTTCATTCCTAAGTCCAGTTTTTAAAGTAGTTTCTCAAGTGAATAAGATTTGAATAAGGGTTGTTGATTATGGACTTCTGACTCTAACAAACTTGTTAGGTAGATTTCTTCCTGCCCTTTTAAGTTGCTGAACTGGTGAAAAGCTCTGCATGGCAGTTGAGGCAAGATTAAATAATACAGTAGCTTGAGTTAGAGACTTGGCAAGCTTTGAGGAAAAATGTGAAGCTCTTGCAGTGGCTGGAGACATTGAGCTTTGAGAAGGCATGTGTATTGTGACAGGAGGATGGTTTGTATGCACAAACATTGGCCCAGCTTGGCTTTAGGATTCGGCTGACTGTTGACACCTCCAGCTGTCTCTGGCATGAAGGAGCGATCTGACACTGCTGATAGAGACCCGGCTGGGCAAGAAGCCAGGCCAAACCACAGCCACAGGTTTCCACTTTCCTCTGTATAAATATATATTTTTTTCTAATTCACCCTCCTGCTCTTCCTTTTCTTTCTGTCTTGATCCCTCAAAAGTTTTCTCTTTCTTTTCCTTCCATTTGTCTTTTCGTGTTCGTCTGCTGCATGGTCGTCTGTTCACTGTTTGATCTTTTTTTCAGCCAGATGACATTATGTAGAGAAGAAAATAAAGGCGCCTGAGGAGACAAAGAAAAGAGAAGACGTTGCCTTGTCCCCTCCTACACATTGACCTCTTCTTTAACCTGCAGTAGCAGCTGGATTCTCTTTTCCTTCTCCAGCTTGAGGAACGTTCCTCTGTGTGAGTTCGCCAGCCAGTAGCCTCAAAGAAGTTATAAAAACTGTTGATCGTGCAGAAAGGGGAAAGGAGTGATGTTGCGGGTGAACTTTTTTGGCTGACATTTTTTCTCGATTGCTTCATTGCATTTTTATTTTCCATAACCTCAACTACTAAGCTTTACCATCATATCAAAGAGCTCAGTGAAGCTGAGGTGAAATACAGGCACAAAACAATTCTGATGCAGTTTTTTTCTCAAAAAGGCACACAGAGTTAACACTTGCAAAGTTTTTGTTTGAGGAAATTTACAGAAATTGAATTCTCAGTGACTACAAAATGGCATTCATGGGATGGACCAACAGCTGTTTAGTTAATTACATATGAGTCTATAGTACATTATTGGCTGATGGAAGTAGATGGATGAACACAGGCAAAGAATTGTCACTCTGTCCAGTGTGTTTTTGATGATGATCAACAACAACAATAATAATGATAATAATAATAATAATAATAATAATAATAATAATAATAACTATTATTATTATTATTATTATTATTATTATTATTATTATT
>JAYDZF010000003.1:7782716-7801866 GCA_034509105.1 Microcambeva barbata
TAATAATAATAATAATAATAATAATAATAATAATAACTATTATTATTATTATTATTATTATTATTATTATTATTATTTGTCATATGTAAGTATGGCAAAGTGAACATTTGTACTTGTTGATGTTCACTGGGTTGTAAAAACTTGGGTCTTGGTTACCAAATGCTGTGTTTGTTATGTCTGCTCTTCCAAATGTATCTGAATCAGCTGAACTTGTCCGTTTAAAGGACTTGAACTACTAAGTAACCAGTGTGTTCTCTTTAATGAAATAGCAATGTAACATTTGTGTAAGTTAACTACAGTATTTAATCAGCTGTTAGTGTAGAGACATGGAAAAAATTATTACAAACAACAAGTAGTAACGAGCTCCTGAAACCTTAAGCTTTTTTGTTGATTTTCGGACATATACAATAAGAAATGATCTAAACTATAGATAAATACATCAAGCATATTTGGGATAATTTGACAAAAAAATAAGAAGAAATACATTAATCAAGTTTTCAACTATCAACTCAAACCTACTCAACCAAATCAAAACAACAGAAACAGACCAACAGACGCAAGGGAGAAAACAGGGGTAAGAACAGGGGTAAGCTTGTTTTATCTGAAAGGACTGAAAGGGCTGTTGGCTTTAGCTACCCCCTCAATTAGAATCTTCAATTGCCACCCAACTGCTACTCAGATCTGTGTACATTTAAAAATGAGCATCATGAGGAAGATCTCCTGTAGCAACTGAACGCTGAATTTAGCCAACCCAAAACAGAGGCCAATGTGAAAATGAGAGATTACAGAAACGGTGAACCTGCTGTGAAACTGTGAACCAAACAGAAAATATGATTCTAAAAATCCTAGAATTAAAGAAGAACTGGAACAAAAGGTCAGATAAACACATTCACTGATCAGCTGCTGAGTACAACAAGTACAACATCAATGATGAGTACAACACACCACACAGGTACACACAGAGCTCCACCTCTCAACCACTACACAGAATGAACTGGAGCTCCATCTTTCCACCTCTGCACAGAAACAGATGCAATCACTTGCAATTTCTTATTGTAACATTCAAGGACTAAATTCTTCTATATTCGGTTTTAAATCCACAAATTTAGATTTTTTAAGAAACAAATCTGGCAAGACATTAATGTAATGCTAGAAAAATGGTGTAAAGACAACTCCAACACTCAATGCTCCCCAAACTATAGAGAAATTCTGCTGCCATTTATAAAACACAAAAGTATTAAACCTATGTGGGGGTGGGGGGTATATTTCTAGGCCCAGGTTAATGTCATGCTGGTTGGAAATCTAAATGCCAAAACAGTCAATGAGAATGACTTTTCTGGCAACAACATACAAACCCCCATCAACGTCAGTACAATCTACTGTCAAAGAAACAGCCCTGACCACACCCTGATCAAAAATGGAAGATAACTACTGCACCTCTGTTGATCCTGAGGTCTGTACAAACTTAATGGTATGATCCAAGGGGATGTTTACATACTGTTCAGCTGTTGGAGCTAGTGTAGTTGATTATGCCATCACTGACATCGACCCCTCTATCTATCTATCTATCTATCTATCTATCTATCTATCTATCTATCTATCTATCTATCTATCTCATCTTATCTATTTCATCTTATCTATCACTTTTCCTGTATTTGTATTTTATAATACAAAATTAGTCAACAGTAAAGTATTAACAATTATTCTATTATTTTTTTAACAAGCAAAATTTAAGCTCTCAGTTATTTTAATTTAAACCTATGCACATTTAATCTATATCCACTATATGCCAAAAACCCAAACAATTATTCAAATACGTCTTTACTTGCAAAGCAGTGTGTTTCTTTAGTATACTATTAATTATGCCCGGATATTAATTGATCTGGACTTACTATGTCATTACCAGTCACAAGTGACAGTCGAGCACTTTATTATATCTGCTATTATGAGTCCACAAAAGTAAACCTGCTGTCATTTGCAATTACCATACCTTCTGTATAAACCAAGCAGGCACAACATTAAGGTCACTGACAGGTGACAGGTCACTGACAGGTGATGCTAATAACAATGATTATATATTGGGCTAGCATAAGCTTGACAAGAAACATGTTATGATGTCTAAACAACTGGTTCAGGACATCTCCAAAACTGCAGGGGTATTCCTGTTCTGCAGTGACCAGTATCTTTCAAAATGAGTCCAAGTAAGGAATAGTAGTAAACTGGTCACAGAATCATGGGTGGCCAAGGCTTTTTGATGCATGTAGCAAGAGAAGGATTTCCCATGTGGTCCACTCCAACAGAAGAGCTACTCACATTGCTTAAGAAGTTAATGATAGCTTTGATAGAAAGGTCAGATTACACATTGCATCACAGTTGCAGGGTTGCTTTGGCTGCAAAAGGGGGACAAAGAGCATAAGCATGGCATAATGGTATGGCTGATTGGTGCTTATTAAAGTGAAAAATACTTTTTTTTTTACAAAAGTATTAATTATTTAAGCATTTAGAAATATTAGCATTATCTCACAGTATCTGCAACTTGTTCAGCTGAGGCTTACGACAGTTAAATCACCTTTCTGTGTGACTAGACATCACATTAATTAAATTTTAACTTTGAAACCTCGCAACTATCACAAATATCTGAAATAAGTGAAAGATGATTACATTTCACTGATAATAGATAATATATAATTTTCAAGAAATTTGAATATTCACTCATTTGATTTGTGCATTTCAAATAACACTATTTTAAGAAAACCCATTGTGATCCAGACTTGCATCTCTGTTTAAAGTATTCATATGCACAATTTTAGGATTAATCCCTTAGTACAGCTGTCTGTTTCTCCTAATGCCTTATGAGGATATAAGCAAGTATAACCAGCTAAAAATAAGTGGCACCATATTTCACAAATTTCTGAAACAGTACTCATCACAATCCAAGAAAAGAGCATCTTCTGCCAGTAAAAACATGCTAGTGTCATGGAAGCCAGAAAAAAATGGCTTTTCTAATGGGCCAGTGTCTCAGTTGCAATAAAAAATGTCATTTTGTTTGAGTATTGGCCAGACTATCTTCGCTCTCCGATTTCAGACAGACGTGATCTCACACACGCACAAGCACACACACACACACACACACACACACACACACACACACACACACACACACACACACACACACACATACACAAACACACACACATACACACACACACACAGCTGTATGAAAAATGAACATGTTAATTGGTAGGCTAAAAAAAAATTAAACCCAATTTCTGGAAAAAGCACACAGCAGCCCAAACAACATACACAAAATGCATAATATCTTACACTTCTGGACAAAATGAGCACCCAACTTTCTGTAAACTCTTGCTACAATGTTATTTTCAATCTAAACTCACCCTCTTTCTCTCTCTCTCTCTCTCTCTCTCTCTCTCTCTCACACACACACACACACACACACACACACACACAGAGACAGCAACTGAGCACATTTGTCTATATGACAACTGTACACTAATGAAATAATGCAAAGCACCACTAGCTTGTGGTTTATGAGTTCAGTGTGCAAGACTCAGCAGTCTGCTGTAAAAGTCTGTCATATGTTTTCATAAATATACCAAATGTTTAAGCATAATTAGTAAATAAACACCACAAAGTAAAACACAATGAGGGTAATGTTTAGTTTTTATTTAAAAAAAGATTGTACAGTATACACATACTCTATGTACTGTAACTGTGTGTGGCCACAACACCTCATCTACATCTCAAGCAATGTCCTCTCTGGCCAGACAGCGAGGGAACTACCGTCTAGAGTGACATATGCACATCTGGTCGGATTTAGGAATATAGAGATGCTTGAAGGTAAAGCACAATGAATTGTTGTGCAATGGTGTGTGGTAAGGACGCAAACCGAACAGACACATACGAGGCGGATAAAGCAAAAATGGATTTTACCAAACAAATGGAAATAAAACCTGGCACGATGGCCTAAAAGTTCCCGAAGGATAAAATAAAAAATAACAACAGACATGTACAGTAAACGTAGGTACCAAAGGAGCAGGCAGGAAACGAAGGATCAGCATAGGATCAGGGTGCCAAGAATTCAGTCGGATGCAGAGAACAAGGTAACTTCACAGACAATCAAACAAGGACTGATAATGAGGCTCATGTGCAGGTGTTTGGCATGGGGTGTGGCGGCAGGTAGAGTAGGAGGCGGAGCCGAGAATCTTGACAATTGTGGATGATCAGTGAATCAGATTTGGACCCAAACAGCCTGCTGGAAACTAACATTGTCCCAGACAACAACGTTCCAGGACTGCTCTGGTCCCTCCCTCTGGTTATGTGGTATAAGAATGTGCAGTGTGTCAAGAAAGGTGATGATGTGTGTTGTGTTGTATGGACCAATGGTGGCATGATGATGAACAACACCATTCTGGCTTATAACTGTACACATTGTAATGTTACCACCATGCAGAGCCCAGGAACATGAATGATAGCATGGTGTTCTATGATGTTCCTCCTCTGCTCCTTGTTTTGGAATGATGGAAGCCAGCTTTGTGGAGGAAGATGTGTTCCACAGCTGCTGTATCTAACTTCCCTCTCTGACATCAAATATTACAGCATTTTATGACAGTATAGTTTGTTTCCTTTACCCTAGGTAGCGTTAGCATCAGTTTTAAATTGATGTAGCGTTTTTTGAGCACTGAAAATAGCTTGAATATATTCATATTGCACAAACAATACTGTACAGTAAATATTAGCTTTGTTTGGTGCAGTAGGAGTCATGGCAGATGGTGATGATTTTGGGTGTGCTTTTGTGAATGAGCAAATCCCTACATTTTTTCGGTTAGATGCTTTAGTCTTTAAATAGAGCACTCATCTGTAATCCTTCCATTGTTTTAGCAAAAGACAGTCATGTCACCAAAGGTATGTGGAAGTCAAGTGCAGTCCAAGTTTGCCATGTGTTACAGTGATGACTCATTGCATTGCATGGTTAGAGTTTCAGCTGAGCCCCATAAAAACCAATCATGTCAAACAATGAGACTGCTTTGCAAAAAAATAAAAAGTAAAATGGGCATGTAAATGACCATGAAAATGCCATTTGCTTTACTCCAGTTACAAAATTGTCATTCCTATAGCTATTTGTAAGCAACTTTTCTTACTATGTTAAATATGATTCAAATGTTCCGCTTCCAAAGTAAATTCAGCACTAACTGATGGTTTCATAAACTATGAACGAATCACTTACATCAGGTTTGTCTTGATTAATAATCTTCAGTAGTGACTGTGATAATCATACTAAAATTCATGTTTAATCTCCACATGAGGTCACTACATTTTTATATAAAAAAACTTTCATTATGAAATTAAACATTTGCCCATTGGAACATTAATTATTCAGACTATGTCAGGATTTAATAGATGTACTCGAACATCTCAATAATAATTAAAAGGGTTGACTGAGTGACCTAATCTGAAATCAAAACAAAAACCTAATGCTTTGGGGCTGTACATTTTTAAGCAATGTATGCGCGCTTCTGTAATAACATTAAACATAAGGGTTAAACGTTTATGTAATGACAAACATCAAGGCTAGAGCAGATAGAAGTGTAACTTTTTGCTGTGAGGCGACAGTGCTACCCACTAAGCCACCGTGCCGCCCACGTTAGTTGGTGTGCAGATTAAAAAGATGTGTTTTTGTCGGGGGAGGAATTTACGGTTAGAATTTTCATGATCCTTTAGCCTAGGTAGCGTTAGCATCAGTTTTGAATTGATTTAGCTTTAATATGTTTTTTGAGCACTGAAAATGGCTTGAATATAGTCATATTGTACAAACAATACTGCACAGTAAATATTAGCTTTGTTTATTTGTAAACAACTTTTCTTACTATGTTAAATATGGTAAAAATGTTCCACTTCCAAATTAAATTCAGCACAAACTGATGGGTACATAAACTATGAACGAATCATTTACATAAGGTTTGACATGATAATCATACTAAAATTCATATAATTAATTTCCACATGAGGTCACTACATTTTTATATTAAAAAACTTTCATTATTAAATTAAGCATTTGCCTGTTGGAACATTAATTATTTAGACTCTGTCAAGATTTAATAAATGTACTCAAACATCTCAATAATAATGAAAAGGGTTGACTTTGAGTGATATAATCTGAAATCAAAACGAAAACCTAATTCTTAGGCGCTGTAAATTGTTAAGCGATGTACGCTAGCTTCTGTAATAACATTAAACATAAGGGTTAAACGTTTATGTAATGACAAACAACAAGGCTAGAGCAGATAGAAGTGTAACATGAAGCCATAGCTAATCTGGTATGACTGTGAGAAAGATTAAATATGTACTATTATATTCTTACTTATTTATGTAAAATTAAACAACAGGGTTTAAGAGGCACATGCATAGATGTATTTAGGTCCCAATGGGTATTAAACTAAGGTGCGGTAAAGCATAAAACCAAAACATTAGTAGGTAATTAATCTAAAAAAACATTACAAGGTTTTGTAATGAGCACCTTTAGCTGTTTTAATATTCTTTCATCACAGGTGGGTCTCAAATACCCCTTGGCCTCTTCACTACTGCATCCCAGCAACAGGTGGGCAAGAGGGACGTTTTGGCTCTGATTTTATGAGCTTGTTACTTTTTGTCTGGGTTGCAACTTGATACATGGTCTTTTTAAAGAGGAACTGCAATAAAAAAAAATTAAAATTACCACAGATTGAGTGTATGTTTACAAGTTTGCATGAAAATCTTTGATGAAAAAAAAAGTTTAATCATATTGGTGGAAATTTGATGGAGATCTAGGTTTTTAAGTCACTCTCAATGTTTTTTTTTTACTTTTTATTTTGTACTAATACATTCATTCAGTTGAATGTGCAGCAAAGACTAATGAATTGTTAGAGGAGCCGGCCAACTGGCCTGTTATGTTTACCACTTCATCTTAGACATGAATTAAAGGACCAAGGAGAAACTGAAAATAGTTAAAATACAAGGTACTGACAAGATCAGAAAAGCATTTAACAGCTAAATGGTTGGTATTTTACACACAGGCCACAAGCCATCTTTTCCAGGCAGCTAGGGGATGATAGGCAATGGCTCAGTGAGCTTCTAAAGCTCAAGTAATCCCTTCTAAACTGGATGGAAAATAAAAGGCTGCCCCTAAGAATTTCAAGTCAGGATAATAGTTAAATGTAACATGACCTGACTGTTGCAGAAATAGCTTAAACAGCACAAAATAAATAAATGAATGAAAATACATTGTAAAATATTAATACTTTTAATAATAGGAAAATAAATCTCTGTCTATTTATGTGTTTACTTATTATGTCTCTCACAGTGGACATGCACATAAGATGAATATTTCAGACCCCTCCATGATTTCTAAGAACTTGCAAAGTCGCAGGGTGTTCAAATACTTATTTCCACTTATTTTTTTTTCTTTGTAAGTATGTGAAATGTAATGATATATGCACTTTTATAACAGAAAATGGTTATTTTATGTGTGTTTTCAAATGCTTACACATCTAGTGTAATCTGAATGCACATGGCTCTGTGTGTTCATTCTTATTTAAAAATGCGCACCCAAGACATTAAGAGACAGCTGTGCTCTGTGTTTGGGTATTGAATGGAAAGGTTATGATCGCAGTGCTTTCATTTGGACTTTATTTCCTACCATGGACAGGTGGATTTTGGATCCTATTTCACCACTGACTTTTCCCCTCCTCCTTTCTTTTTTACTTTTCTTTCATCATGTTACAGCTTCTATATGCATGAAGGCTAAATCTACAAATGCAGTTAGATAAAAGAATGGCAGACCTTCCAGTGACACATGAATGATTTGTTGGCTTGCCTGCAAGTCAATATATTCCACCCACCAGGATGGAAGGGTAGTTGTGTGATTTTGTAAAAGTTTAGTTCAGTTCAGTTCATTTTATTTAACCCCCTATCCTAATTAGGGTCGGGGAGCGATGCTGTTCAAGGGGCACGCAGCACAAGGTAACACCTTGGATGGGGCGCCAGTCCATGGCAGGTACCAATTCAGTGTCTCCAATCAACCTGGTGGCATGTCTTTGGACTGTGAGAGGAAATCGAATTATGTAATAGTGGTTGCTGTTATTGGCAAGTTTGTATGTATGTAGGTGTGTATGTATGTATGTATGTGTGTGTGTGTGTGTGTGTGTGTGTGTGTGTGTGTGTGTGTAGTAGTAGTAGTGGTAGTAGTAGTAGTAGTAGTAATAGTATTATAGGATTGTGTGTAGAGGTTAGGTCATGACTTTAGTGCCACTTTACTAAATCTCCTCTTGAGTTAAATTGAAGCTATGTTTTTTGTTTGTTTTTTGCCTGCCAGATGTTAGTGTGTGTACCACAATTGTGTCAAACTTCCTCTATATTTTAGTACAAGGCTGTAAATTAATTACATTATTGTTCAAACTGCACATTGTTCATACTGCACACTAAAGACAAAAGGATTGTGGGAGTAGCCTTATATGCCCAGAAAACTCATGATGTCTACGCATTTTTGGGTACATCACATAGATATTGTTTTTTAAATTCCAATAATTCTAAAAAGGTAAACTGAATATATAAAATGCTGCCACAAATAACTTCAAGTCAGGTTAATAGTTAAATGTAACATGACCTGGCTGTTGCAGAAATAGCTTAAAAGAACAAAAATAAATAAATTGTGAACATAGTCACACTGAAATACTTGTTTGATCTACTAGTAAAAGTACTGGTGTGATTCATTACTAATGCTGCATTGCATTACTAACTGCATTTCACACACTCTTAAATCTCCAATGAATATTTATATTTAGTTAAAATTTAAACCTTTTATTTTTCATTTCAGGTAGGAAAGTTGTGAAAATCTCAAAACATACACACCTTTGCTGACCCAATAATCAAACAGATGGCAGTGACATGAGCAAGGCACCCAACCCTTAACTGCTCATCCTGACAAAACCCTCCTATTTATTTGGCATCCTCCTGGCATTACAATGTACAGGTCTATACATCCTAGTGGCTAGAATAATTAGGATAGAATCATTCAGTGTCTACAATGTACCCAATGTCCTGTTTTGCCTATAGGAGAAACAAGGAGGACCTGGACTGCCCACTAAGCCACATACCATCCATTTGAATCCACAACTCCACAAATCCAAATACTATGCTTGTGTCAATACAGTGTTTAGAATAGCCCACATTTGGCCCAGGGAAGTGCCAAAAGTCTACAGAAGAACAGATGAGCTGCAAGTCTGTAAATGTATACCAGTAAATGTACATACAGTGTATCCGTAAAGTACTCTTAGCTCTTCACTATTTCCACATTTTTTTTGTTGCCTCATTCTTAAATGGATTGCATTAATTTCCCCCCTCAAAATTCAACTCACAATACCCCCTAATGACAAAGTAAAAAGAGATTGCTAATTTATCAATCACATGTATATAACTATTCACCAAGTGCACCACTTGGTTCTAAAGTGATAGTGAATAACAAGCACAGAGTGATTTTGCTTCATTAACTTAAGTACTTATTACTCATTCATACATATGCATAAAAGTTTTACAGTAATCATGTTATTTAAAACATGTTTGCCAACAAAATAAGTCCTTGAAATTATGAGAGGTTGGGTGCAGACCCATATTACCTGATACGCCATGCTCTTGTAACAGGTAGCAGGTATTTCAAATCCACAGAGCCTTCTCTTTCCTTTCTTGTACTCATATTATGAGTTTAATATGTTTGTCATATACATGGTGCTGTTTAATGAAAATCTTGTAAAACCTCGTATTAGAAGGTCTTGTTAAATGTCACCTGTGGCAAATGGATCTTGAAGAGAAAGCCTAATTTAATTTGAAACCCTTCCTACACAGATTAATCTCTTTCAGAAACATATTACTCCACGTTCTGTGTTATAGGACACATTTGAAAATGTCATAACCCTTTATTAATTTCCAAAATTGAAATAAAAGTGTCAGAAATTATGCCAGACTCTAATATGTGGTTTCCTGTAAAAGTTTATCAATTTCTAAAAACAGGAAGTTATCTTCTACGGAGTTAGATTAAGTGTTGGTGGTCTTGATGATGCTCATGCTGCTGTATTACTTGTGCATTGAAAGCTATTAAAATGAGTGACCCTGTGCTGAGCTTAGTTCACATAAGCCAGGAAGTAATGAAATACAGCTAAATAAGTGCAGCTCTTACCCAGTTCTTTGCTGGCCTGTCGTAACATTCCAAGTGGGTATCACATAGTTGGAACGATGGATCAAATAAGGTATTCGGAAAACTTGTCCAACAGAATTTTAGACATATCATTCCATAACATAAAAGCCAAAAATGGTGGCACCTGAAGTTTCAAATAATGTTTTGATTTCAAGGACAAGCAATGTTTAAGATGTTATTTCATTGTTTCTAATCTTTTATTGTTTCTAAATATGTTGCAAGTAGTACATCAGAATGAGCTTGCATTTTATTTTATTTTTTTAAAATTTAGGACAGTTCAGAAATACAAGAAGAGAAAGAAGAATAGAAGAATAGCCGTTATTTGTCATTACACATATGCAGATGGATAGTAAAACAAAATTATTTCTTTGCATATCCCAGCTTATTTGGAAGCCAGGGTCAGAGTGCCCCTGGAGCAGAGGGGGTAAGGGTCCAACAGTGGCTGTCTAGCAGGGCTGGGATTTGAATCTCTGGATGATAACCCAAAGCTCTAGCCACTAGGCCAGATCAGTACCTGTAGTTTCTTGTCTTCTTGAAAATGCTTGGATGTCACTGAAAAGATGTTATTTTGCAGGCAGCATGTGTTGCTCTTAGATCTCTTCTGCTATGAGGCATTTAAACCAAACTGACTTTATTAAGTACATTATAAAAGTTCACTGAATTTTTAGCATAAGGAAGCAGCAGTGAATATATATGTTGAAGTGCTTAAAGTTTGTGCCAATTCCTGGTTTCTTAGCGGGACTATACTAAACTGATAAATGGATTGGGCAAAGCACAGTCATTAGTTGGTAGCCCCTCCCCTCTTTTATTTATTCGTAGGAAGTCTTTCCTTTTTTGTAGTCACCACAGTCCCCAATATTCTATAAAGGCTTTACACATACTTTTGGAGTGTACATTTTCACCATTTTTGTCAAAACTGCATTTAAGGTTCAGATTTACAACAAGAAGGTCCTGTATTCAATCCCCATGTTGTGCAAGCCAGCTCCTTTCTGTTCAGAATTTGCATGTTCTGATAATGTCACATGAGTTTTCTCTGGGTACTCCAGCTTCTTCCCACAGTCCAAAAACATACAAAATACTCTTGGCTTTATATTTTATCTTGTTTCACTCTTCTCCACACAGCATTTAAAGTAAATGTTTAAGTGTTAATGTGCACATTGATATTTCCTTAATAAAAAAGTACCAAATTGTGCTGCACCATTCAAATGTTACTATTCACTTGCCAAATTTATCTTACCCACTTACAGATGCCACAGTAATCAGTGTTGTTCACTTGAATTAGATACCACATCATTTGGTTAATACTATTCCCAAGGTAAACCATTATTATGCCATGGAAGATCTTCTCAGAGGTAGGTACTGTGAGACAAATAAGAATTAAAGGTTGGCTAAATGCAGCCAAGTGAATAATAAAAAAAATATCTTTTACTGAACCAAGCTAAAATTGATTAAAAGTTGATTGTTTGCATATGCTTTTCATTCAGTCTGATGGTGATTAAGACTATCGGCCACAAAGAGCAGGATTAACTGCCCTAATTCAGATTTTTAAAACTCACAGAGACTGTTAAACAAAAGTTAAAAAATCTAATCCATAATATAACTGTGTTGTCAGTCCTCTGTAAAGCTAATGTAAAGTTATTATTAAGAAATTACTGTGAAAGCTGACAGTGCATTTGTATTTGTTATGAATGAACAGACAGTGTGTAAAAGTAGAATACATAGAGTGATTAGTAATGATCTTACTTGTAAACTCATAAACTTGATATTCACCGGCAATTGTTTACAAGCCATATACTTACAAACCCCCAAAATGGAATAAGCTTTTCAGTTTTCTATTACAAATTATAAATGGTCAACTGAGGGAGGCTCACATGATGATGAGGGATAGGTGGGCAGCAAAATTGAATTAGTCACTCACTGTGAGAAATGAAATGTCATCCTCTTGGAGCCTGAAAATGTAAAACATGTGAATGTTAACAGAGTGTGGTTGTAACATCATCAGTTTTTTCTTCCTCCTTTTTTGCTTTAAACCACAGCCTGCAGTTCTACACTTGGGTGCGTCTTTCATAAATCATGGCTAAATTGAAATGATCTCTTTAAACACAGATGAACACACACACACACACACACACACACACACACACACACACACACACACACACACACATTTGCCATATGAAGCCACTCTCTGTGTATCTGTGGCACAGCTGTAAATGATATGAATGGTTTGCTCTTGAAGCTGTAGTCTTTTTCTTGCCGCCAAGGAGAAAAAAACCTTGGCTTTGGCTGGCAAGATATTTTTCCTCTCCTGCAATGGAAAACTTCGGACAGATTTCAGCAGTCTGTTTCTCATGCCAATATATTTCATGGCATCATAATTTCGACACAAAGATGGACATTTAATGGAAGATTTTAGGAGCTGTTTAGTATGGTTTTAGTCTTAGTAAAACACTACGGCTCCAATATATTTGTTTAAATATATTTTAAGCTTCATAAATAAAATAAATAAATAAACAGTTAAAAACATACTATTTGTAATCATATTCACCTTGAACATTTCTAGCATCATTTATTAGCTCTGAAATAGAACAACTGTATTTGTGAATTTACACAGAAGGCCGATACTTAAAAAATTAGCAAGTAGCACAATTAAATTAAAATTTTAATGCTGCACCCACACTAAATGATTTTTGACTGCACTAAATTGCATGTAGTTATAAGTGGCTTTGAGTGGATTATGATCTGTGCTAAATTACCTTGCTATTTAGAATGCATAGGCTGAACACTTGGGATATGGAATTGCATGCAGAGCCCTTTTATCAACTGTATCAAAGGATACCTAATGTGTTGTGGAACACAATAATAACCACAACTTCTGTGCTTGAGACCTAAATATGTTGAAAAACAAAAGCCACTTTCAACTGGACTCTCCTAAAGTTGTTTTACACGACGCACAAAAATAAAAATAGATTTGACCCCAACAATTACAGAGACATCTGCGTGAGCAGTAACCTGTGTAAGCTGTTTTGTAGCATCACTAAATCAATAATGTTTAACATGCTGAATATTAAATGCCACAGCTGTGCTTTTCAAACATACTGAACTGCAGCATCCTGGTTCAAGAGTACATCAGTATAGTCTGCAATAATTTGGAGTGATAGCCACACAGAGAGACAGGCACAGACATTCTCTGTTTACATTTGTTAGTGTTTACTCTGCTAAGGCCTAAATGTAATAAATTATTACACCTCAGTACTTTTTTTCAGATCAGGACGCCAAACAGCTTCATCTCTACTCCAAAAAGATGGCAGCACAAAGAGTGTTTGAGATTTGTCCCGCTACTCATTGCCTGTCCAGGATTATTGTGTTTTAAGAGGGAAAATGTTTTAAAGTGGATTAAAGTGGTGCTTAAATATCAGAAAAAGCGATATCACCCTTTAGTAAATATGATACAGTACCGAGAATGCAATTACAGTATTACTGTAATAACAAAATCACAGATATTTCTACTACTGCCCAGTTCCCCTGAGAACATACTCGTTTGTTCTTTGTTTCCACAGAGATCTATTGTAGAATCATTTGTTTTGCTTTCAGTAATGCTAAAGAGAGGTTTATATGGCATCAGGTCTGTGCCAACACTCGGGGGCGCAAATTTTAACGTTTAATGAGCGCAAAAAAACCTGGGGTCACAATTTTAACATTTCGCACTCGCAAGAGCTTTTTTTGCGCTCGAGAACGCCTTTTTGGCTTCATGACAGCTTTTTTTTCGCTCGTGAGAGCTTTTTTGCGCTCACGGAAGGTTTTTTCTGCACTTGGGAGAGTTTTTTTTTTGCGCTCGCGAAAGGTTTTTTTCCGGGCGGTGCGAGAATTTGCAGAAATGAAAGGTTTTGACAGTTTGGTGGCAGGCACATGGCCGGTTCTATCAGCGAATGCTATTGGCTGATGGTACTTTCACTTCCCGACAAAATCGAGCATCACTTATACATATACATTCTTGTGATTCTGTTGTTAGTGTACTTCGCCAAGACAAATCAATGTACTGTATATACTTCTGTACTTACTAAAACATGCCTATAAATAAACATGATACCAACCACAATTGTAATCATGGTTATTACTACTATTTATAAAACTACAAAGCAAAAATAAATACTCTCATATTAACAGGAAAGGAAGACTTTGTTTCTTCGTACGGACGTTGTTATCGATAAATATAACGAAAACACATTTAGAACTCCTGCGACGGACCGTCGCCACGTCCAGGGTGTTACCATGTGCCTTGCGCCCATAGCACCTAGCACCCATACCCGACTTAATGAGGATAAGGGATATTATATACAGTTTAAGTCTGGATCTATAATGATTTAACATCCGACAACCCTGCAGTAATAGATTACTTATCTATTGTCGTTAGTGGACATGGCCTATAAATGAAACACCAGAATTACCATTCTGCACCAGTTAGATTGGAGGCACTGATGCATCAGTATGACAGTTTGATGTGGTGTTAGATATATAAATATCGTTAAACTATATGTAATTATTACGAATGAAATAACCATGATTACAATTGTGGTTAGTACCATGTTAATTTGTAGGCTTGTTTTAGTACAGTACAGAAGTGTATACATGGATTTGTCTTAGCGATGTCAACTAACAACAGCAAACAAGTAATATATTACTGCAGTGTCAGGTTGTTAAATCATTATAGCCCCCGACTTGAGTTTTACATGTGCTCTCCTTATATTTATCGACAGGGACATCAGTGCGAGGAAACATCGTCTTCCTTTTCTTTTAATAAAGTGATGCATCAGTATGAGAGTCTTTTTTTGGTTGTGGTGTGAGATTTAATTAAAATTAAATATAAACAGTTAAATATATTTCCAACCTGATTATTAT
This sequence comes from Microcambeva barbata, assembly GCA_034509105.1. NCBI lineage: Eukaryota > Metazoa > Chordata > Actinopteri > Siluriformes > Trichomycteridae > Microcambeva > Microcambeva barbata. The sequence continues at coordinate 7,797,859 of JAYDZF010000003.1, forward strand.
ATATAATTCAAATAACCATGATTACGTGGTTACCACGTTTATTCATAGGAATGTTTTAGTAAGTACAGAAGCATATACATTGAATAGTCTTAGCGATGTGCTCTAACAATGGATCATAAGAATGAATATGTATAAGTTGTGCTCTAATCTGTCGGGGAGTGAAAGTGACATCAGCTAATAGCATTCGCTAACAGTGTGCCCAAACTGTCAAAACCGGCCTTAAAACTTACGCCCCCAGTTTTTTTTTTGTTTGTTTTTTTTGTTTTTGGCGCTCACGAAACGTTAGCATGGATTGACATGGATTGACATGGATCTGACACTATAGGTTTCCCTGGGATGAAGATGAAGTAAACCTGATTGAAAAACTGCAAAACAAAACATGGAAAACATGATTTTATTATCCTGCCTTAAAATTGCATGCAAAACTATAAAATGACATAAATAATTATATAATTACGTCTAAATTATAAATAAAAATAATTACGTCTACTTTCTAAAACATAAACATTCATGTTTATCAGTAGACATTTTATGCTAACACATACATGTGACAATCTTGCATTTATTGAATATGTGCCAAATGTAGCCATGAGGTCCCAAATAATCTCTGGAAATGTGTCCCAACGTTATGTATTTGTCATCTAGTCCCAAGTATAAAACGTACCATATTTATATTAAATATAATTATATTATAATACTGAATACTTTGATAGTGATTTCACCACTATCTTAAGAAAGATATGCATCATGAGTATTCTCGGGTAGTTGTTTATTCATAAAACAATCTACCAACTGATTTGGCTACTGCAAGCTTATGTGTCTGGCATAAAAAATACTGTAGAGGCACCTCTGTAAGTCACTCTCGATAGAGTGAGTTAAATGTAAAATTGTTGTGTTGTCAAACAGTAGTCATAACACATGCCAGTTTTAAATAGGCATTTCAGTGTTTCTTTAAGCATACAGATTTTGTTAGATTCTGTATCTGTAACTAATGTCATGGACTGCAGAGGGTGCTTTATTTATTTATTTATTTATTTATTTATTTATTTATCATCCCATGTTACTAATTCACATTTGTACCAAAAAACAGTGTGTGTGTGTTCAAGATTGTAAATGCTACTGTAGTTCTGTGTGTTAAACAGCATTATGGTGCTGCTGAAACCTAGTCCCATGTAACCTATTACTGTATTTTTCTCCCAAGCCCAGATACATAGGAGGGTGCATCAGGAAGTGCATAGAGCGTTAAAACTATGCTGACTATGATCCAAAGGAGCACACAAATGGATTCAGACAGTATGTTTTTGCATTGACATAAAAGGCATTAGGCTTTTCAAACATTTTACTGGACTAAATGCAGTAAATGGTGCTAACAGATTTTCTATGCATATTCCAGAATTCAACTATCCTACCAATACTGCTAACATAATTGTAAAGTTTAATGAGAAACACTGTTAGTTGAGTGCCTTCCACGGCTACACACCAAACAGATTTACAGATTAGGTTTCAAGTCATTCAACTATCCCATGCAATTGAACAGGAAGTGGAAAGTAATTGTACACCTTCATTTTCCATCTAAATGCATAAAGTTTACGTATTAAAGATATGTAATCCAACACCCTACCACAATACTTTTAGTACAACTTTTGAGAAAAAAATACCCTTAATAAGATTAATTTTAAGAATAAATTTACATAAATAAAAAAGACTGTAATCATTTGTTTAGATTTCCCATATGACACACAATATGAGTACCAATATAGACATAAAACAGGACCAACAATGTTGGATGCTGGAAAGGCCTGACAACAATGTACTTTTAAATTTTTTATCATGTTAAATGTATTTGTTTCATAGCTGTCGTTATGGCTAAACACTAAATGCCATAAGGCTGTCTACATACTTTTGGCCTTATTGAGAAGATCTGTGATTTATTGTGGATCAATTATTGTGTCCATGCTTATTGCTTTAATTTATTGTGCATTTTCCATTCTATGTGTCAGTGTAGTGATGTGTGTTTTCCCAAGTTTATGTGTATCAGTGTGAATGTGTGTATTTTAGTGTGTTTATGGTTGCTCTACAGGAGAAAGGAAGTTCTCCCACTGAGAGGTCGGCACAATTTTGACTGCTCCTCTCTGGATTTGATTAGCACAGGAACTGTCTCATATCAAAGCACTGTGTGTTTTTGTACCTGCACAATGAACTTACATTCGTCTACTACATTTTTCAAAGGTGAAAGGTACACTATTTTGGGGGGAGAGAGGTCTGGGGTGGCAGTTGGTTGAGAAACAGAGATTCCTGAAGAAATTGATCTATAAAAACTTGGCCATGTGCAATAACTAAAACTAAATGGCAGTGATTTGTGTAAAACATTTTCATGTGTTGTAGATTTATTTGACATGAGCAAGAGTTCTCCTTTTTGTGCTTAAAACAAACTTTACATTAATTTATCCAATTAGTTTTCAATTATTTTTAACCTAAAGTTTTAAAATTTTTCAGGTCACTACAACTACTAAAAGATATGATCTTTCATTTTACTTGAATTGCTTTTTCCTGGTGGACCTGGAAAACTTGACAGACATAATCATATCTGTGTAGACATGTGATCTGTGCTTGGTCAGCTGATAGCACTAATAAGATTAAACAACTGAAACACCTGAGAGCATCCTTAAGATGTTGTGATCAGTAAGTAAATTCCTTTGTAAAAAACATTAACTCAGTGATTCTAACTGCATGAAGATCATTTCATTTATTATTGTTGTTGTTGTTGTTATGTAATAGTCATAACTTGTTTAATTGTTTAATTGTAACTTAATTTACAACAAACAACTGATTTTAAATGGTAAACACACTGGCAAAAAACATGTATATTGTGTTGTCAAGTTGTTTCAAATGGATACAATTTCAGCAGTGAAGGGTTAAGGAAATGCTTAGGGGCCCAACAGTGGCAATTTGGCAGCAGTGGGATTGAAACTGGCTTCTGATTACTAGTCCTCCACCTTTACCACTGCTTACATTCCAAGAAATATACAAAATGAATATAATGTAGGCAGGTCAGGTAGTATAACTATCCCTAATCTTAAATCCATTTATACAAACAATTAATTATTATTATTATTATTATTATTATTATTATTATTATTATTATTATTATTATTATTACTACTACTACTACTACTACTACTACTACCACTATTATTATTGACCTGCCAGCAAGTATATTTTTTCTTTTAATTTTGAAAGGCTTAGACAGAATAAATGTAAAATTATTTATAGTTTATTAACATTGTCCAAAAAAGAAATAATAACTGATGTACGTATTACATAAGTGTTGATAAACTATTTATTTTTCAATATTGAGATTTTGAAACACTGATCGGTCTGCTCAGAATACATATTGGCACTAGTAGGTATGTCCCAGCTGTCTCCAAGCCAGAAAAAATAGCTCAATGACATGGTTCAAATAAAGCTTCTTGTTTGCACAATAGAATTAAATAATTAAAAAATAATAATAATAACAATAATAATAAAAACAATTATAACAAATAAATTATAAATATTTGCCACGTTACCATAAAACATTACCATAAAATTAGAGAGAGACTCATTAGATTGGCAATGGGTCACCAGTTGTTACTTCATGATATCATAATCCAATGTTTGTTTGTTTGTTTATTTACTAATAGCCATTTGAGGGCTAGCATAATAAAGGTATATTTCACCTAATCACCAACAACACCTTCCAAATGTTATCCTAACATTCAAATGTATTTTTGTGTCTCCCTGATGAGTTGTTAATGATACCTTGTAGGTAGAGGACTTTAAGGGTCTAGCTACTCCTGCATTAACTAAAAAGTTTCCTCCACACAAGAAGGAAGCATTCTAGTATAAAATGGTTAGTTAAAGGTCCTCCTGAGCCAGGATACACACACAGACACACACAGACACACACACACACACACACACACACACACACACACACACACACACACACACACACACACACACACA
>JAYDZF010000003.1:7804559-7823620 GCA_034509105.1 Microcambeva barbata
AATTAGTCAATTCTACCAAACGGAAATGGTAATATAATATCCTTTAAAAATCATTAAATCATGGAAAAATCAGACTAAGTTCAGTTTAGGGTTAACCAATTTACTGTTAATGATTACATTTTTGCTGATTACTTATAAAGACAATGAATGCAAATTAATCATTTTTACTGTAATTTATTTCAGTTTTTCAATCAATTTTATTCATAATGGTCTCACAACTTTTGTCCTACTTGTGTTTTTCTTTGAGTCTGTTTGTACTGTTTTCACAGGCCTTACCTGATACAGGCAGATAAATCTCCAGCCAAGGATAAAGTTCAACTAGATAAAATCAAACAGATGTCGGCAGGGAGACTCTCTCTGTGACCCATAAAAATGCTCTCATCAAAGCAGAGAATCATTTGTTTTGAATTATGACTCTGTTAAGGGACAGAGGGGAAAAAGAAGAGGGCACGGAGGGGATGTTTGCAGAGGAATGGGATCTGTTTGTCTGACAATGGTGACAGTATGACTGGGAAAATCATAGCTAACACATACACACTCCACAGTGCAAGCACCTATAGAAAATAGGTAAAGTACAGATTTCAAAAACAACATTAAGTTCCTACGATGTTAAAATTTGATGATGAATAACTGTCAATGTTAATGAAATAATAAATAATACTTAATGAATACATAAATGAATAAAACATTTGTTGAAATTAATCAATTCATAAATTCCTCTACTGCTGGTGATCTCCATTCCTGTGGAGGGTAGCAACTAACACTCAAGGTAACTCGAGGGAATGTACATTAGCCAACTGTTTCTGTTCACCTGAACAAAGCATATTTAAATAGTGATGCACATAGTGAGTAACACACTGATCTTTTTTATCAGCCATGAAATTAGGGCATTCTCAATCTTGATTGAACCAATTATTGTCCCTATAGACACCTAGCCTGCACTTAGCGGATCTAAGATTTGAATTTTTGAGTGTGATTTATTAATAATAATAATAATAACAACAATATTATTAATACTAATTAATTGTTGCAATAATTATTAATATTATATTATTAGTATTATTGCAATTGTATTAATAATTGTGCAATAATAAATGGTTTTTATTATTATTAATGTTATTATTATTAATATTATTAATAAAATATTGATATTTTTCTGCAGCTTTCTAGGTTTGTCTTTCCTGTTTCATGTCTAGCTTATAGTATAAAATCAGCATTTACAGGCTGTATTTATCTGGGCATATTTGAGCTACATTTACTATAAAACTATAGTTTGTCTAAGAAAAATATAATTTTATGTTATTATTGTATTTTTTAATTTGAATATTTTTTTCAGGTCACAAGACAAAAGACCCATATTCCCAGCACAAGACAATATTAAAATGTGTAAGTGTTTCAAATCAGAATTGCTGATAAGATCTTAGGCAAACCCAAATAACAAGCTTATGAACTTGAGCAAATGTTTGCTTTTCTTTGGCTCATCTGAGACATATGGAATTTACTTTCCCTCTCTGTTTTTATTTCTGACCTCTCCAAGACAGTGCCATGCAGGGGTCATATTTTAGTGAAGGTTCATGGCGGGGTTAAATAGCGTCTTTATCAAGATTTACACTCCAAAGTGAGGAAGTGCACTTTACTTGCTCACTTTCATTTGGCCCTTCTGTGCTCAGTGATGTTTTCACAGAGTAAAAACTTACAGCTAATTTTGGACCACACTGTTGTAATTCAGCCACTGAAGTGTGTAGTTTTTCTCTGAGCTCAACTATAAACTTGCCTTTAAAGTGTGGATGAAATAAAAAACCATGAGAGCCATAAGATACAGGAAAGACAATGCTGAGAAGTAAAGTATTATTTGCTAACATACATGAACACGCATAAATTCGAAGTAAACTTTTAGATCTTGAGTGTTTGTAAAAATCATAAGTTTTTTCAGTGACAGTGTACAGACATTGCTGGTGAAGTGGGAGCAGCTTTTTACGTTTTTGACCTTGTTAGTCCGTCAAAGAAGCAAGTAAATCTATCTCACCAAACAACTGCACGCTGAGAACTTAAAGCTTCACAGGGAATTTCACCCAGAATGAGGAAAACACATTTAAATACATACAAATACATTTAAACACTCACTCACACACACACACACACACACACACACACACACACACACACACACACACGGCACCCCTGTGGAAACTTTACATTGGACCTCAAGCAAAATGGATTCTGTACCTTGCTCTTCCTCCAGACTCTGGGCCCTTGATATCCAAAGGAAATGCTAAATTTACTTTCATCAGAGAACATAACTTTGGACCAATCAGCAATAGTCTGGTCCTTTTTGTCTTTAGCCCAGGCGAGACCCTTCAGTCACTGTTTTTTGGTCAAGAATGGCTTGACACAAGGAATGCGACAGCTGAAACCTATGTCTTGCATATGTCTGTGCATGGTGGTTCTTGAAGCACTGACTCCAGCTGCAGTCCGCTCTTTGTGAATCTCCCCCACATTTTTGAATGGGGTTTGTTTCACAATCCTCTACAGGTTGTGGTTATCCCTATTGTTTGTACACTTTTTTACCACATTGTTTTCTTTCCATCGCCTATCTATTAATGTGCTTGAATAGCCAGCCTCTTTAGCAATGACCTTTTGTGTCTTGCCCTCCTTGTGCAAGGTGTCAATGGTCGTCTTTTAGACAACTGTCAAGCCAGTCTTTCCCATGATTGTGTAGCCTACAGAACCATTTAATCGCTGATAAGAGTGTGGCACCAGGTGTCTTCAATATTAAACCTTTTCTCAATATTATAATTTTCTGAGATAATGAATTTGGGATTTTCATTAGCTGTCAATAGTCATAAACATTTAAAGAAATAAACATTTGAAATATATCAATCTCTGTGTACTGAACAAATATAATATCCAAGTTTCGTTTTTTGAATGGAAATACCAAAATATATAGTACATGCAATTGTTCCAAAATCATTTGGCATACTCACTACAAGTCATTAGTACATCATACTGTTTTCTGTTTATGAACACATTTAACTTTTGCATGCATTCATCCTAATTAATCGGTTTGAATGTTTTGTGTGCATTTTTCATGTGTGTTCATGAGGCAAACCTCTTTGTATCTGTAAAGATTTAATTGTTTGTGTCATTCAGCTCTAGAGAATGTATTGCTCTCGTGTTTGCAGTGTGTGTGTTTGCTTTTCAGTTTCCTGTGTGCATATTGTGTTGGTCCAGACCACAACGTAAAATTCCTAAATAAATTAATAAAATAAACTAAATACATACATTTTACAGTCCATGTGTGATGAGCTGTGAGCTCATTTTCGGTGCAGCCGGCACTCTGGAACAGGTGCTGATGGCTTCTCGCAAGCCATGTGGAGGCTCATGGCGTAGTTGGCATTACAGATCACATCCCTCCACCTGAGCTTATTACATGAAGGCCTGCATCTGGCATAGATATATTTAAGTCAGATGCACTGAGTGTGGGGTGCCACGCTCATTTTGAGTGTGTCATGCTTCTGTAACTTCTGGTGGGGCTTTTGCTACTAGGGTCAGTTTTTGGGTACCTTCTGGGTCTGTCTACAAAAGTCAGAAGTAGGTATCAGATAATAAGCTTTTTGGGTTAGGGTCAGTTGGAGTCTGGATGTTGGTGAACTCCCAATCGTAAACTCCCACCTCATGCCAGTCTATCCATCCTCCTGTGACACCTGCTGGACCATCTACGAGGAGGTGACATCAGGACAGCCTCGAACAGTCAGCGCTCCAATGCTCAGCGTGGTACCATACCTCCTGTGCTGAAGCACTATTCTCTTTGTTTTCCCTTTTTATTTGCAGCTGGTGTGTAAAGTCTCTGGAGGAATCTGCAACCCTGTCCAGGGATTCCCACCTGCACTGCAGGTGATGATTTTTTTGTTGTTGTTTCCATTGAATACATTCCTGTTTTGTTATTTGGTTTAATTATTACAAAAATATATTTTTGTCAGATAATCTGCATCTTTGTGTCCTCATTTTCTACATCCCACACAACAATAACATGTTGTTGCTATGCAGTTGATATTGTATTTAGAATATTATTATTTAGATTTAGTTAAAATAGAAATGTCAAATTAATGACATACAGCTGAGACTTACAACTTGAACACAGTCTTCACTATTTTCCCCTTAGTTAGTCTGGACCACCATGTATATGTAGTTTTTTACATAAATAGGGTAAAATCGGTTGCACATATCAGACTAATGCAACTTCCAATGCAGTTGGAAAGGGTATAAAAAGGGTCCATAGGGAAAAAGCCCAGAAGTGTTTTTGCAGCTGCTGTGTTGCACATTGGTTGGTTCTTGCTTTTATTACTACATGCAGGCTTCATCTCCTCTTTTTTAATCAGAGCAGCTGATATTAGAATGTGCTGTCCTCTGCAGCTTTGATAGTGCAGGGATTTATGGAGGGATTTACATCTTCCTCTTCTACCAGTTCAAATATATGTGCACATCAAATTATTATCACTGAAGTCTAGCTGAACCCATCTGCAAAAAAATCTTCAAAATACAGAACAAGAACATGATGGATCAAAAGAAAATTAGTCTGTGTCTGAATGTAATGTCAAACAGTGGATATGAAAAACTGTGATTCCAACAAATGATTTTTGTTTCAGTGTGTTTGTTCCAAGGCTAGTATTTCTATACATTTTCTGACATGCTAATATATTTAACAAAAACATTTTAAAACATGACATTACAGAAGTAGACAAATTCTCACTAATATGTTATAATCTGATAAAATACTGAAGTAAAAGTATGGCTTATTTATTTTACTGAAGTACACAAGAAGTTACTAAAATTTGCTTTTTACTTAAATAAAAAGAATTTTTTTAAATGGCTTCCCTAAGTAAATTAATTGAGGGTGAGAAGAACTAATTTTACTAAGAATACATAGAGTGGGTACGGGAAGTGTTCAGACCCCTTTAAAATTTTCACTGTTTCATTGCAGCCGTTTGCTACAATCAAAAATGTTCATTTTATTTCTCATTAATTTACACTCAGCACCTCATTTTGACATAAAAACAGAAAGGTAGAATTTTTTGCAAATTTATTTAAAAAAATAAAAACTCAAATATCACAGTCATAAGTATTCAGACCCTTTGCTGTGACACTCATTTTTAACTCACATGCAGTCCATTTCCTTCTGATCCTCCTTGAGATGGTTCTACTCCTTCACTGGAGTCCAGATGTGTTTAATTAAAGTGATTGGACTTGATTAGGAAAAGCCCACACCTATCTATATAAGACCTCACAGCTAACAGTGCATGTCAGAGCTAATGAAAATCATGAGGTTAAAGGAACTGCCCAAGGAGCTCAAGGCACAGATCTGGCCAAGGTTACAAATGAATTTCTGCAGCATTCAAGGTTCCAAAGAGCACAGTGGCCTCCATAATCAATAAATGGAAGAAGTTTGGGACGACCAGAACTCTTCCTAGATCTGGCCGTCCAACAAAATTGAGCAATTGTGGGAAAAGAAAGAGGTAAAGAAAAACCCAAAGATCACTGTGGTTGAGCTCCAGTGATGCAGTAGGGAGATGGAAGAAAGTTCCACAAAGTCCACTATCACTGCAACCCTCCACCAATTGGGCTTTATGAAAGAGTGGCTCGATGGAAGCCTCTCCTCAGTGCAAGACTCCCAGACTATGAGATATAAAATTATCTGGTCTGATGAGATGAAGATTGAACCTTTTGGCATTGATTCTAAGTGGTATGTGTGGAGAACACCAGGCACTGCTTATGACCTTCAATACAATCCAGTGAAACATGGTGGCGGCAGCTATGGGGGTGTTTTTCAGCTGCAGGGAAAGGACGACTGGTTACAATTGAAGGAAAGATGAATGCAGCCAAGTACAGGGATATCCTGAAAGAAAACCACTTCCAGAGTGCTCTGGGCCGCTAAAATAACAAAGGAGTGGCTTTGGAACCACCCTGGGACCATTCTTGACTGGCCCAGCCACAGCCCTGACCTAAACCCAATTGAGCATCTCTGGAGAGACCTGAAAATGGCTGTCCACCAATGTTCACCATCCAACCTGACTAAATTAGAGAACATCTGCAAGGAAGAATGGGAGAGGATCCTCAAATCCAGGTGTAAAAAACATAAATGCATAATTCCCAAAAAGACTCATGGCGGTACTGGCTCAAAATGGTGCTTCTACTCAATACTGAGCAAATGGTCTGAATATTTACGATCATGTGATATTTCAGTTTTTCTTGTTTAATACATTTGCTAAAATTTCTAAATTTATGTTTTTGTATGTCAAGATGGGGTGCTGAGTGTACATTAATGAGAAATAAAATGAACATTTTTGATTTTAGCAAATGGCTGCAATGAAACAAAGAGTGAAAAATTTAAAGTGGTCTGAATGTCTGAATACGTGCCATTCCCACTGTAACTCATTGAACGTACCTCTTATAGTCATCCCAGAAATTTAATTAACTGAGCAAACCTCTAGTATATGACTTAAAGCAGTGTAAAATGTATAGTATAGATTTCTGAGATTAAAATGGATTGTGAATTTGGCAGTGAATTTGCATCCAAGTCTTGTTACTTAAGGAGACACAAAATACATTAACAATATATTCAATGAATAAAATAATAATAATAGCTAATTGCTTTCAGTAGAGCATATTTTGAAATGTGTTCAGTTTGTTTTGCATTTAGCAGCTCTTGCACTTCGTGTGCACTTCAGATGTAGAGGTGATTATATTATAGCACCACTGAACTTATAAAAAAAATAGCATTTATTCGGCTTTCTTAACGTGACTTTCTCCTGGGATCATCCTTTGTCCTTTAAGTAAAATTATTATTTGTTTAATTTTGCAGGTGAAAACTGATCTTAAAAACTCGGACAGGATTTGAATTCTTCACTGCCAGACCTGTGCTCCACACACATACACTTGAACCTGGGAGTGTGGGAAAGCTACTTTTGTTTCCTTTTTTCTTTTCACATTTCTCTCTCTCTCTCTCTCTCTCTCTCTCTCTCTCTCTCTCTCTCTTTCAGATCAAATCAGTCAGGCGCCTGAGGCTGTTTTTGCTGCTTTCTGCTTTTGCACATGGCACCTCAATCTGACAAAATCCCAGTAAAGCTGAAAAAGAAAAAGGTGCCACTATGTTCCAGTGTTTAGTTTGTTTAACCCTTCAGGGCTAAACTAATTAACAGCAAAATATATTAATATATGAAATTTCAGCCTTATGCTTGTTTTATTTGAAAGCTGTTCAAGGTCATTAGACAGAAAAGGTTGTGGTAACGTCATCTCTTACGTAATACTCCAATAACACATTCCAATATATACAGTGGGGAAAACAAGTATTTGAACACCCTGCGACTTTGCAAGTTCTCCCACTTAGAAATCATGAAGGGGTCTTTCATCTTAGGTGCATGTCCACTGTGAGCGACATAATCTAAAAAAAGAAATCACAATGTATGATTTTTTAATAATTTTTTGTGTGTTACTTCTGCAAATAAATATTTGAACACCTGCCAATCAGCAAAAATTCTGGCCCTCAAAGTCCTGTTAGAAGCATAAAGTCCTGTTAGAAGCACCTGTTTGAAGTCGTTAGCAGCATAAAGACACCAGTCCACCCCACACAATCAGTAACACTAACTACTTACATGGCTAAGACCAAATAGCTGTCCTGAGACAAGACTTCCACAAGCCTGGAAAGGGCTACAGGGCAATTGCCAAGCAGCTTAGTGAAAAAAGATCAACTGTTGGAGGAATTATTAGAAAATGGAAGAAGCTAAACATGGCTGTCAATCTCCTTCAAACTGGGGCTCCATGCAAGATCTCACCTTGTGGTGTATCAATGATCCTAAAAAAGGTAAGGAATCAGCCCAGAACTACACAGGAGGAGCTGATCAATGACCTGAAGAGAGCTGGCAACAAAAGTGAGTACATCCCTAAATGTTCATATTGAGCACTGCTTGTCATTTTCCCTCCAAAATGGCATGTGTCTTGTTACTTTTACTAGGTCTCTCGTGATCAGCATCACATCCAAATGTTGTCTTTGAAAGATAGGCACAGGAGTGCAGTCAGCATTGCTGCCGAGATTGAAGAGGTGTGGGGTCGGCCTGTCAGTGCTCATACCATACGTTGCACAAATTGGTCTGCATGGCTGTCACCCCAGAAGGAAGCCTCTTCTGTACACAAGAAAGCCCGCAGACAGTTTGCTGAAGACACATCAACAAAGGACATGGATTACTGGAACCCTGTCCTATGGTCTGATGAGACCAAGATTAATTTGTTTGACTGCATGTGTAGCAGCAATCAGGTGAGGCGTACAAAGGTAAGTGTGTCATACCTACAATCAAGCATGGTGGTGGTAATGCCATGGTCTGGAGCTGCAAGACTGTAGCAAGTGTTGGGGACTTAATTTCATAGAGGTGAGAGACACACAACCTCCAATAGGTACTGTAAAATACTGAAGCAGAGATTGATCCCCTCCCTCCAGAAACTGGGTCGCAGAGCACTGTTCCAGCATGATAATGACCCCAAACACACCTCTAAGACGACCACTGCTTTATTGAAGAGGCTGAAGGTAAAGGTGATGGACTGGCCAAGTAAGGTGGAGGAGCGCAAAGTGGAATCCCGCTCTTCTTGAAAAGCAACTCAGCTGATCCCATAAGTTTTCTATGGGATTCACGTCTGCAGAAAGTGCAGGCCACTGCATTTGACTCTAATTATGCAACCTGGTTTAGCCGGAGCATTGCTGTCCATTAAGATGAAATATGAAATGCTTTGTTGTTCATGCAGAGGCACGATGATTGGGTTAACGCTGGTTTTCAAGTGGTATGGTCATGTTACTGTACCATTCACAAGGTGTAGGGCAGTTCTGTATTGACTAGACACACCTACCAACACTGTAACACCACCACCACCAAGGGCCAACAATGGCTGATCAATAGCGCTCTCCTTCACATCTCCAACATTGTTGGCAGCCATCATTTCTGCTCAGCATGAATCCACTTTCATCAGTAAACAGAGCTGAAGCCAACTGGTCTCTCGTCCAGCGTAAATGCTCCCTGGCCCACTCTAGGTGATGATGTCGATGCTGGTGTCATGGTAAGTACTGTTACAGGTCGCTTTATATTTTCTCTTAAATCTTTAATAGATATTGCTCTCAAAAATAGATATTGCTGCAATAAACAAACATAAACAACAATACAGAGTAGCACTGTACTTTCTTACCATCCATCAATTTGAAATGAAATGTACATAATAAAAGAAAACATCCACTGTCAGAATGTTCACTATGGCTTGTGTTTGGAAAGCTAGTGAGCTGCCTTGGTGTCAGACTATATGTACAGGGAACTAAATCATTAAAACGGATTGTACTAGGACAGTACTAAGGTGGGCCATTCAAATGTTTACTAAGCTAACACAATTAGCATAATGGGATGGTTTGACACAAATTAGAATTTATTTATGCTAAAAAATAATATTCTTTGCTCCTCAGTGTCAGCTATGTTTTAAGTCCACTTCATCTCATGTTTTGTTCACGTCAATTTTGACAGTTTTGAAAGCCTTTTGAGGATCGTGTGTTTTGTGTAAACAATGTCAGGAAAAAATATATATATATATATATCATTGTTAAAAAAATCACTGGTTAAACCACCTCTGGGAGTAACAACTATTTAAACAATCTTATTATTATTAATATTTGTCTTTTGGCTGCTCCCATTAAGGGTCACCACAATTATAACCTCTTTTTACATCGCTGGGGATAAAATTTTGGCAAAGTTTCAACATTTTTTTAAATTTTAGCTACAAAATGTTACAGTAACGGCGATGTCTGGCAACACACACGCTCGGTATTGCAGAGCACATCCCCCCAGGGAAATTATACCATCAGTGCTCATTAAGCCTGATGACCCGCACCTGGTGCTACCCCATAAAGCCTGTCGCAGAGTGCAGCATCGCGGCTTCAGTTAAATTCCAGTCATTTTATGGAGTACACTTTTGTGGACTGAAGGACAGTTTGGTATCCTCTTTGCCCTAGAGGGAAGAGAAGTGTATAGTCAAGAGGCCGAAGGTTTTAACTTGATGTTAGGGCTAGATCTGTCCTAGACCCGATCAGTGTGCCGTGTGTGTGTTTTGCAGACCATTCACCATTTGAAATTTGGCCAACCCGCAAAGACAAGGCCACCTTGTCTCTCCTCCCTATGCACCCTATTTCCCCACTAGCAAAGCAGCGTTGCCAGTTGGTAGATCTCTAGACACGCAACAAGCACTGTGGAAGACCTGGGGTCAAATCGCTACTTTTGGCACATACTCTTTTCCTTTATCCTTTTCTTTTTGTTTATGTTCACAATTGATACTTTTTTTTATTGTGAAGCAGATAACAGATAGGACAAAATAACAGAACACTTCAGTGCATAACTATTCACCCCCCTTAAGTCAGTACCTTTTGTGGCAATTACAGCTAGGAGTCACTTTTGACAAGACACACCAGAACTTTTTAAGGGATATATATATCTTTTCATGGGACAACACTGACAAAATGACACTTTGACACAATGAAAAGTAGTCTTATATAGCTTATATAATAGCTTATATAATAGTGTAAATTTACTCTTCCCTCAAAATAACTCAATACACACCCATTAATGTCTAAACCACCGGCAACAAAAGTGAGTACACCCCTTAGTGAAAGTTCCTGATGTGTCAATATTTTAGGTGGCCACAATTATTTTCCAGAACTGCCTTAACTCTCCTGGACATGGTGTTTACCACAGCGACGTATGGTCTGAGCACTTACAGGCTGACCCCCCACCTCTTCAATCTCTGCAGCAATGCTTACAGCACCATTTTAAAGACAGCATTTGAATGTGATGCTGAGCACATGCATTTGGCTTTTTTGGACGACCAATGCAAGGTCTGTTCTGAGTGGACCCTGCTCTTTTAAAACCATGGATGATCTTGCCCACTGTACAGCAGCTCAGTTTCAGGGTGTTGGTAATCTTCTAGCGTTGGCCAGCTTCATGTAGCGCAACAATTCGTTTTTTAAGATCCCCAGGTTCTTTGCCATGAGGTGCCATGTTGGAACTTTCAGTGACCAGTATGAGAGAGTGTGAGAGCTGTACACCTGCTCCCTATGCACACCTGAAACCTAGTAACACTAACATGTCACACGACTCTTTTGGAGAGAAAATGACAAGCGGTGATCAATTTGGACGTTTATGGGTGTAGTCTCGTAGGCATGTACTAACTTTTGTTGCCGGTGTATGTTGAGATATATATATATATAGTGAGCAATGGAACATGAACCAGAGTGACATGGAGGTCAGCCAAGTGAGAGAGCGAGGAAGAGATGAAACTTAATCAGACATTGTTCAGGTAGTGCAGTATATCATGACTTGATTATCAGTTCTTTCTTAAGCTACAACCAAACTCTGACATTGATCAGATTTTTATGTGAAGTTGGTTTGTTAAAGGTTTGTCAATCTTGTTTTCTCTGTTACAAGTTTTTATACAACAGAAGCATGTCAGACAATTTCATTGATTTTATCATGTTCATCCTGTGTGAAGTTCAATGTTTAGATATTTGTTGTATTCATTTTGTACAGTAGTACAAAAAAGCACACTTACTAGATGTGTGACTACACACACTTGTTTCTGCATGCATCAGGTCATTAACTATTGTGATAACTGCAACATTGTAACAGGTCCACCTGATGTGGAGAGTGACAGTAGCATCAGAACTATTCAGTCTCTCCAATTAACCTGGTAGCATTTATTTGAACTGTGGAAGGGAGCTGGAGTACCCATTGATATTCTACACAGACACAGGGAGAATTAGCTAACTCTGCACAGAAAGGACCTAGATAGCCCTTCCTGGGGTTTGAACACAGAACCTTTTTGCTGTGAGACAACAATGCTACCCACTAAGCCACCATGCCACCCATATTTTAATGTGGAATTTTACAATAGTTTGCTAAGCTATCCACTCATACTCACACACATAATGAAATGATGAAATAAATGACTAAAATGAACGGTAAGTAAAGGTAAATGGATTTTCCCTATTGAGTGTTATTGCTCAGTCAGTTGCTGCAGATGGTTATTGATCTGGAGCATGGCTGGCCATTTACTGCAAAGTGATGGCAATCAGCAGCACGGGTAAACATGCCTGCTTCTCAATACACTATGGAAATAGAGAAACCTAGAGAAATAGAGGTTTGTCTCCCCTGTCGCTCAAACTCATCATCGATTGAACATTGAATCTGTTCTGTGTGATCTTTTGCAGTAACAACTGTGTTCACTCAAAGAAATATGTATATTGGAGAAATCAATTGTAGCTGTACACACAGTCATGTGGATTTTGCAGTATTTTAGACTAGCGGGATTTGTTTATAATTACAATGATCAATGTGTTGCTGCCACATTGCTAAAATAAAAAAAAGGAGCTGTCACAAAAGCTAAAAGAAGAAATCATGGACCCAACAGAGCAGATTTATAAGATTTGTAAACATTGAGCATTCCTACAGATATCAATGAGACTAATAAAGCTGCCTCTCGGTCACTGGTGCAGCACATGTCTACAATAGATTAATTTGTGGGGCTCAGGTAAAAAAATGCTATCAGGTAAAAAAAATATAGCTTCCTTATGTTTTTGTTTACTCTATGATAGCCAAAGGGCACTACAAAACAGCAAAAGTTAAGAAATGCATTAATTTGAGCAAACACTACAAAAGAGGCTGGTAGAATGTAACAGACCGTGCAGGTGTGCCCTAACCAATACAAAACAAAACCAGCAAGAAAAAGCTCAAAGACCTTTTAGACAAGACAGAGCCATTGAATTGAAGTAGAGACTTTATGGTAAAACTAATGGTCATTTGTGTCTCCATGCCCTTTGCTGGCCATAAAGCAGCAGGGAAGAGGGATATGATTAAGAGGCCTCGTCATGGAAGCTGAGCCTGTTACAGTTGATGCAAGATGATCTCGTGAAACCAAAACAAATGGGCTAGTTACAATTATAAGTAGATACATAACTACCGAGAAGTCCTTGGACAGACGACATGATACACAGCAAGGCAAATGAGCACATGGAGGATAAACTGCAATAGACGTCAGAAAAAAATCTGACTTAAATATAGTCCTAAATCAAAGCACCTTTGCTTGCTTTATGACCTTTTGCTAATCTACTGTCATTGCCAGAATGTTAAAGACAAAGTTTGGTTTTTGTACAGACTGTAGATTGAAAAGTGGTCAGATTGCAATTATTTGCAGCCATTCTTTGTAATGAAAATGGCATGACAGCTTATTTTGGTGTGATGTTTTAATAGAAAAGCTGACTGGTTGTTTTAAACAGGGTTGATGGTTTTCTTCAGTTACACCCCATCAAAAGATTGGACATCAAAAGATGACACAATCAATAATTTAAAAGAAGACAAAAAAACATTTTATTTGTTCTATATAGTATATACCCATACAGATACAAAAATCTTTAATCTTTCCAAGCTTGTTTAGATGCTCAGGTCAGGTCAAATGTCTGGTTCTATGTCCAGGACACTCCCCCTATTTTAATCTGCTTGAGAGCCTGTGGTAAAGCCTAAAAAAGAAGGTTGGCAAACAAAAACACTGAGCAGTGGTTAGGCAAGAATCAGTTGCCTTTATTGAGAATTTTACCTCTTTAAAACCATTTACTGGGTTTTTAATACTGTTTTACAATCATATTTTTTTATTATTTGCAGCCAAACCAAATTTAATTTTGAGCATTTATAGCATAAGCAGCACATCAAGGTGTGTCACATTTCTATATCTCTCCTATATACTTGTCACTTAAGAAGTTTTAGAGTTGTGTATAACCACAAAATTTCTCCTCCTCCCTTTTTAAACTTTCCACTCTATTTTGTTTAACCAATTTTGTAAATATCTAGGTTTGGTTCAAGATAATTGTTTAGTAAGTGGAGCTGGTGCAATTTACTGATGCAATTGACATATTGTGAATCATCCCTTTTTAGTCTCTGACACATAGGGGTCTTGCTAATCATGATTTGTTTTAGGCTGACAGAAATATCTCGTCCTGATTAAATCCATTTTATAATTAAGCAAATCAAAAATGTCATTAGAATCTTTAATATCACAGATTGAACTAGGATTAAAATTAGCCCTGCAATTTAAAAAATCATGTCTTGGATTGTCTGTCTTTGGGAATGTCATTTTAGAGTAATTTGGTTGATTTAGGGTTCAGCTAATCCACCTTCATTTTCCTTCCCACCTTCAGAGGTTAGTAGGAAAGAGAATGGAAGCATTCAGTGCTAGTCAGGTCTATTATCTGGTCTTATATCAGCTTCCATGCCTCTCTCACTCACTCTCTTTCTCTCTCACTTCCTCTATTTTCATTTGCACACTAATCTATCTCAATCCACTGCTAATACAGGACAATAGCAGGCCTAAAAGAGCTTACTTTTAATAAACTAAAGGCTTTTTAGCTGGCCACAGACTGCAGAGTTTATGAGCAGCTGCTAGCATGGCTTAGCTTAGTGCATGTAAAAGTTAGCCTGTCATAAGCCATTCTGCTTGCTTCTCCTTTTGTTAGTCATTAGATATTTGTACTGCTAAACATGGTTTCTCTGTGAAGAACAATTGCTATGATACTATGATAATTTTGAGCCTGGAAATTTTGCAGCACTATTCATTAGTGAGTGGCATGACAGAAACCACTACAATAAGTATAATGGGCATGACAGCCTACTTGGACTTTAAAAGAACTGTTATGAACGGTGGAATCAGAAATATTTACGAGCTATATAAGATATGTTTTACAGGACTGAATAAACTATGACAGGCACAACATGACTACGTGTCATCTAGCTGTTACCATTCTAATGATGAAACATTGAAGTGTGCCATAGTGCGTCTCATAAATAAAAAACAATGGGTGGATTTCAGTGACAGAGACTCGCAGCCATATATAGGAATATCCTTGAAGAAATTCATCTTTAAAGCACTTCTGAACTCAGGCTGGCATGACTGGTCACCTTCAACAGGCTCAGTCAAATTGGGGAAACACTCACATATGAGCTTAAGTGACATCCCATTCCTAATCCATATGGTTCAACATGACGTTGATCCACCCTTTGCAGCTAAAACAGCTTCAACTCTTCTGTGGGAAGGCTGTCCACAAGGTTTAGGAGTGTGTTTAAGCACATTTGTAAGGTAACATACTGATATTGGACGAGAAGGCCTGGCCTGTCATTCTTCCCAAAGGTGTTCTATTAGGTTGAGGTCAGGACTCTATGCAGGCCAGTCAAGTATGCTGAAGCAGTCAGAGTTCCTTTCACTGGAACTAAGGGGCCAAGCCCAGCTCCTGAAAATAAACCCCACCATAATCACCAACTATACTTTACACTTGGCACAATGCAGATGTTACAGTGAGAGCTGCTATCTGCAACTGATAAAATACCCCAATCAGAAGGACAATAGGGGCCTTATCTTTTTTTAGTATACTTTCTTTATCACTTTGCAGTGAATTTGTTCTCTGCATTTTAACCCAATCCATGCAGTGAAACACACATATACACACTAGTGAACACTAGGGGGGTAGTGAGCACACATGCCCAGAGCGTTGGGCAGCCCTAGCCACGGCGCCCGGGGAGCAGTTAGAGGTTAAGTGCCTTGCTCAAGGGCACTTTGTGACCTGTCAGCTCTGGGACTCAAACCAGCAACCTTCTGATTACAAGCCCAGTTCTCCAACCACCAGGCCACGGCTGCCTCTTGCTCCCTGTGAATAGCTATCTTGAACCCCGTGAACAGTCTATTTTCGTGCCTTGCGTCGTTACAAAACCAATGGTGCCAATGGGGGCCAATTTTAACACCAATAGGCATGGCAATCCTATCTTGGCAATGGCAAACACAGGTGCCACTGACCAGAAAAAACAAAACAAAAAACAAACAGTCAACAGTCTAAAAGGCAAACATTTATTTTTATATTGGCAGTCAATTGTCCACACAGGCAAACGTACACCCTTGATTGTTATGCACACTTTGACATGCAGTGGTGAACACACAGAATACAAAATAAAATGTTTATTATACATAATTCTATTTGGGAACAATGGGTATACATTAAAGACATGACTGATCACACTGTACATTATGCCTACAACAACACATGAAATGGCTTTCAATTGAAAGCACACCAAAGTACACACTGTAATAGATCGTGAAAGTGAAACTTTAAAGATCAGTCTTACCTGTTGCCTGATTAGTATATGAAATGATTTCATAAATAGGCCAAGTGTTTATATGTTGGAAATTAAAAGTCAGGAATGATGTGCTGTGCACAATTTTATTGTATTTGGACATTTTAAGGCACTCACTTTGGAGTTATTTGATCAACAAAAATATTACTAATTTCTCAATCACTTAAGGGTTTGTGCACCTTCACAGCATGAACGAGCAGGTCAATTTCCTCTGTTTTCCTCTGTCCCACTTAACAACCATGCCCAAGGGGGTGTGTAGTTGTGAAGTTAACTTGCTTATAAGAAGGTATCTTTGGACAATCTGAGTATTGACAGACTGAAGGCTGATTTTTGTATGTAACATCTTTTCTAGGCTTTATCTGAAAACTAATTTTCAAGGCATGAATATTTTACACTTACCCATTTATTTATTTTTTATTTCGACACACTATGAGAAATTATATAGATAAAGGAAATATGCAATTTGAGATGGTCCTTGACATTATCCGGCAATTAAGCAGTGTACAGAAAGCCGGTTACTGGTTTATTGGCCGTGCAGTTTGCACTGCCGTACATACTGTTTAGGAACAGGCAAGGCATCCACATTGAAACAGGTTAGAATTTTTGTGCATCTTCATCTTTTTTACATAAAATTAATAGTCTATTCAGCTTTAGGGGATTTTTCAGCACAAACATTAATACACTGGAATGTGTGGTATTTGACCAGCTATTACTGAGCTGCTGAGCATTACACACCACTTTTGATTTTAAATGTAAATGTCTACAGAAATTAAAGCACAACTCTTGACAGGAGTCTTTTGACATAATATTTAGGTAATAACGCTCAAGTAGCTAAAGGGGGAAGGAAAGCATGAGAAGACTAGTTTTAGGTTTCCCAAAGCTTTGTTGGAGGCAGTGGGTCCTAAACAATGTTCAGTCTAGACATGCAACTGTATCAAGGAAAGAAAGAGACCAGAAATTACTGGGTTATTCATTCAGAAAAGAGTAAGCTCTGAACTACTTTGTTGGGCTTAGCTTTGTATGTCAGTGTCAATAGTGTTTGAAAAATCCCCCACTGTGAGGCTGATAGTTAAAGGTGTGTGTCACTGTGTTGACCGTAATTACCCACATTCCTCTCTAGGGCAGGATGGCAAGGTGTGGTTGTCCGGAGCTTCCTGTGTAAATATGGAATAGGTAAAATGAAAACATTCACACACACTCATACACAATACACACTCATGTCAGGAGGAGCTTTACTGAGGCCACCTCTGAGAGTTAAGCCTTAGATTCTCAAATTCTCACGACAAAATGACAGCCAGCTTCAAATGTCAGACTGCCATAATTATATTAAACAAATTCGTTTACACAGCAGCCTATCTCTGCTTTTCTGCTATATATCAGGCTCCATAGTATCATCATCCCTGATCAGTTAGGTATATTTTTGGCCTTTTTTGCACACTGACAAACCTAGAAGTCAGGGTCAATATAATTTAACATTTTCTAATGTTAATTTATAAGGCATAACCACATAATACATTTTGTTCATATTAATTAACTCTTTTATTCTAGTCAGGGCCACAGCATGTTTGGTTCCACTTGGTAGCTCTGAGGCAGAAATATCATAATCACAGCACAAATCCACCCTAAAGCAAAAAAGTGAAGCTTCCACCACACTGTCTGACACACCCCCATAGAGCTTGGGTCTATCTCTGGGGCTAGCTCATAAAAGGGCCATTAAGCAACCTTTGTGGGCAGCTTTTTGGTTGTGCAACATTACTGTTGACAGACAAGTGGACTGAATCCAGAATCATGGTTTGATAGATGATGAATTGTTTTAGGTGTTATATTGTTCAATTTTTCCTGACAATATATTGTCAGTAAATGGTCATCATAGTCACATTTTTCACCAGCAGATTTTTTTTCAGTTTCAGACTGGAGGCAACTCAACTTCCAGTACATTTTCACCCACAGTAATGCTTTTATAATGTTTGCAGCATGTGGATAAGCATGATAAAAATCCATCTTCAATGTTATCACATCTACTATAGTTAAGAATATTTAAAGATTTTTTAACACAATTGAAAACTTTTGACATCTTTTGTCCATGCTTGTCTATACTTTAACCACTCAACTGTCTATGTTCACCATCATTTGATTTAGACAGCAGACAGGCCAGTTAAGCACATGCATTGATAGCAGCACATTTCTCTCCAAAATCTTAATATATGATTGTATTAATAGTGCATTCACACAAATGAAAGTCACTCATGACATTGGCACTGATGCACCTTCATACCATAAGAGATGTCCATTTTCTTGAAAACCACTTATATAACCAAAGTACACCATTGGTTGCATTTCTTGTGACAATGATTTCCAAAAAAGTATGCCCACGCCAATTTATCACAACAACAAGATGGTGCCTCATCCAATGCCTCCGGAGGTCAAACATATTAAACAGTGGTCTCTCCAGATGCATTATTATATTTTCCCCACAATATTATGAACAGCGAGTAGTAAAATACATTTAGTTTCAGCATTTAGGCATTTATTGAAAGTGACTTAGACTGAAAAGTCTGAGCTATTAGGGGTTTGGGGCTCAATGGTTCAACTACAGTAACCTGGCAGTGGTGGGATTTGAACCAGCATCCTTTGGAATACTAGTTGACTAATTACTAAAGCTGGCCCACATACTTTTCAACTATGTAATATTAATGCAATCTTGATTAATTGTTCTGTCACGATTTTGAGGGCTGACTAAGACTGAACAAAACTAAGGGACAGACGCAAGCGCTAATGTTTTAAATAAGGATTTTAGTAAAGAACCAAACCAAGTAC
>JAYDZF010000003.1:7844799-7862114 GCA_034509105.1 Microcambeva barbata
GTGGCTCAATAATATTTAGATCTGGTGACTGTGCAGGTCATGGGAGATGTTCAACTTCACTTTCATGTTCATCAAACTAATCTTTCACCAGTCTTGCTGTGTGCATTGTCATCCTGATACACGGCACGAACCCCTGAAGCATGACGAAACAGAGGAAAGAGACAATATCGTGGTGAAACTCGCATTTCTCCAGCTTGAGGAACAGGTGCTTTAAGAGCAGGCCAGACAGGACTTGGCCGACAAGGGAAACATGCTCTTCTACACCGCCTGGAAGACTGCTGGTGCATTAGTGAAGCCGAATGGAAGAACCCGGTATTCTAAGTGCCCATAGGAAATTTTAAACGTGGTCTTCAACTCATCTCCTTCCCGAATGCACACCAGGTGGTATGCCTTGCACATATATAGTTTAGTGAACACTGTAGCCCTTTGAAGTGATTTGAAGGCAGATGAGGTGAGAAGGAATGGATAATGAATCTGAACTGTGATCTGATTGAGGCCTCTGTAATTGATACAGGGTCTGAGGGTACCATCATTGTTTTTCGCAAAAAAGAAGCCCACCCTTAGTGAAGATGAAGAGTGGCAATAGGCATGGTAGTAATGCTCCATGGGATGATGGTAGCCTAGTAGGTAGAGCTTTGGGCTATCAACCAGAGATCGGTGGTTCAAATCCTGGCTCTGCTCCAAGGGCGTTGTATGATGGCTGACCCTGCGCTCTGACCCCAGCTTCCAAACTTGGGATATGCAAAGAAAGAATTTCATTGTACTGTACATCTGTATTTGTGTAATGACAAATAAAGGTGTTCTTCTTCTTCCAGGTACGGATGGTGCAATGCTGGCAATCGAGTTCAAGGTTGTGTTTGGCTAACCTGAGAAACACTAGTACAATAACGGTCTGCAGCAAGTTGATTAGTGCAAACTAAAGCCATTTCTGATTATTTCTGGCTATAACCAAGGTAATTGGGATAGTGTAAGATGTTATCTGGGCTGAACAGTGCCCATCGAACAAAAGGGATTTTACCATGGCTTCCAGAGGTTCAAGGGGGAATTCGATCTGATCTACGAACCTGTGATCAATAAGGTTAGATCAGAATCAACGACCATCAATACAGATCTATCCCCACGGCCTAGGGTGCCAGGGGATGGGCAGACATGTCAGAGGAGGGTGTGGTGGAGTGCCTCTGTGGGTCAGCTCAGTCAAGAGGGGTGAGTCTCTCTATTTGGTGTTCTGCTCCTGCTCATGTTCTAACAAAAGCTCTTGTGAGCACGAAATGTTAAGATGTGCGCCCCCGAGTTTTTTGCACTCATGAAATGGTCAAATTTGCACCCTCAAGTTTTGACACAGCTCAGACACCATAAAATAGGTCATAAAAGAGGTTTTTGATTAGCAGACAGGAAACCAATTCTAATGCATCTCTTGATTTTAAGCATGTACTGCAAACATGTGCACTCCCAGAAAACTGACTGATCGCTAGGTTAAACGTCATGATCTATATGACTCAGAGCAGGCTAAATTTAATCCCTTAGGTAAGAGGCTGTCCCGCTACAGAAGGACCCACTTCACTCTCACCAGGAAACCTTCCACAAGAACTGCAATATCCTAATGTCTGTCCTAAAGACTTCTTTGATGAAGGAGGAAAAGATAATATAATGAAAATTATTGAAACGTACCAGAACATTCCAAAGTTCAATGTTTGCTGCAGAACCTAAGGACAATGGAATGGTTCACCAATAAACATACAACACAGACAGGCACAGACATACAGGAGTTGAGGTTCAACATCACTGCAGGCTTGGGGATTGATTGTGCCTACAATACTAGCATAAATTTGATTGATGGAGGTGGAGCTAGTGGTTTAATGAGATTGTTTTCACTGCTGTTGATTTGTGTTTTTATTTTCAGCATTTCTATGCATCCAGGCACAGTCTGTTTTTTTTTTTTACTTAACATTTATGTTGACAATATTACCACAGGCATCTGTCATCTCAGACATTGTGTTTGCAAGATTCTATGTTTTTGAGATCAAAGATCTTGTCAGCAATGCATGTAACCTTCCACACAACATATGACATCATCACAGTTGTTATTAGTACATTCTAATATGAATTATCAAGAATGTCCCTCCTCACCTGCTGTACATTTGTCACATATATTTGCAATCCTTAGCACTGGTGTTGGCATTGTGGGTCATGACTGTGAAGACTATCTTCTTTTCTGAAGTGCTCTCTACCACTTCTGATCATGCAGGAAATGTCTTTGCTGGTGGTTCTTGGTCTCAGAGGTTTCCATAAAGCTGAAACCCTGCTCAGTCTCATTCCACCATTACTCCTGATCTTGCACCCTGTATTTTGGATTAGCTATAAATTTATGCTTACTCCAGCACATTCGATTAGTTTTTGTATTTACCAGTTCAGAGATGTCATCTCTCATTCAGTAATTTTCCACTGCCCATTTTTCTGTACAAAAGCATTGTCCAAACTCAATAAATCACACTGCTGTTATGGTGTCTCCTGAGCTCAGTAAATTCAACAGGGCTGGCAGACCTGTAATCCGAACTATGACTCTTGTCAATATTACTGCAATCCTGTTTTAACAGTGTATGGTCCTAATGCTGTGTGCATGTACCTTTTATTTTTATTTTATTATATTTTCATCAAAGTTAGTAAAAGTTCGTTTATTTTTAACAAATAACTTGTCTTGACTGTATAGTCTTCAGTCGTGAGAAAAACTCAAATCTACCTCGTCACACTTTAAGCTTTTAAAGCTTAAAAAGTTATTAGAATATTTGCCAAGTCTGCAAAATACAAACCTTGGAACTAAAATGACAGTGATATAATCTTACTGCAAGGAAATATTAGCAATGCTATATAATAAGGTTTCTGCACTAAGAGTAAGTGAACATTTTCAACCCTGATTTACTAGTGTATAAATATGGCAACATGTGTTATTCCTTTTGTTGTTTTTCAACATAAAAAAGACAAAAACAAACAAAAGTGTATTGACCCTTATAAGTCAGGGAAAGTCTATAAAATATCCACTTGCTCTTTAAAATATATATTTATAAAGTTATATATAAAGGGTGGTCAGAAAAAAATGATTTAATGAAAAAACCATGACGGTGAATGGCAAAGAGTTCTTTAATAATTTTTATAATTATTGTAAACTAGTATGTAGAGAAAGGAAGAACGGGACCACAACCTCGTCTATGTACAGACACAGTACTAACCACTTGATAAATGACAACTCAGCTACACAGACATTTAAAAAATAGTGGCTGGATCTTTTTACCTCTCAGCTTTGGAACACAGTACAGTTAGGAAGCTATCAGTTCAAAAACATTCATGTTGGTCGCATTACTCCAGAGTATAGAGTAGTATTCAGCTTTTCAGCACAGGTCCTGGAAAAATCCAAATGGGCTTTTTGTGCATGGGATTTGTTATGTTTCCTTTGTGAATGACACACCATGCATGCCATTCTTCTGCAGTGTACCCTGTATTGTGTCACAGGAATTAGTTACCCCAGTTTTGAGCTAACTGAAGTGAACTTGCATGCCAATTCTCCTCTGCCTCTCTCATCAGTAGACACTCCTGTTTAGGTTTTAACATCCGTGGAAAGCCTGAAAATCTCTGCGAGATGAGGCAGTTCCATCTGTTAAAAATATTTGTATCACTTTTGCTACAGTATTTTGACTGATAAGTAAAGCTGTGCTTATCTTCTTGTAACCTTCACCTTTCATGTGTAAATAACCTATTTTCTTAATCAGGCATTGTGCAATTTCTCTTCCATGTAGTGCCATTACGGTCAGCATCAAATGGAAAAGGGTTTAATGAATAATTTTACTCACCTGTGGTTGAATTCTTGTTAAATATAATTTTGTAGTCTAAATGTTGGCTTTGTAATACTTTCCTCAGGGAGTATTTATTTAATGAATTTCTTGGGATTTTTTTTTTATCTTTGCATGTACAAATAAACTACTCTTGTTTGCAAGTTGTTGGAGCATTTTTAATATCATATCACATAGAAAATGTTGATTCTGAAAGATGGTACTGGTAAGATACCACCATGAAAATTGTTATATAAAATATATTGTTATATATATATTTTTCCTCTTCACACTTTAACTACGACTCTTAGTCATGCCACATGCAGAGGTTCTCAGAACACACAGTTATTGTGGGGTGTGTCAGAGATGGACAGAAAGAGGAGTACAGGAAACCGGTGAAAGACTGTTGTATGGTGCCATGTAAACCTAAATCCTAGACTATGAAAAGTTTTCTTTTACCTCCATTTTTGATTTATGTTCACTAATGATCATTTATTTCCCAGTTTCAAGTCAAGTCAAATTATTTGTATAGTGCTTCTACAATAGACATTGTCACAGAGCAGCTTTACAGAGTTTAGGACCACCAGACCAAAAATCCCATGTTGAGCAAGCCAAGGGCGACTGTGGCAAGGAAAAACAACCTAAAATTACAGGAAAAAAACTTGGAGGAACCAGACTCAGCAGGGGCCCATCCTTCATGTGTGGACTGGAGAATACACACCAAGATTTATAGTTCAACAACAACTAAAATTACATAAGACTAAAAGTTATAACTTGCAAAAACTCGGTATATATGAGCTTTTAATTAATCAGTCCAGTTTTCTGAAATAGTCCGTTGTGGGTTTAGGAAGTTCTCTGAGTAACACGCCCGACCCCATCTCATCGATAAGGAGCATCAGTTGTTGGCATTTCAGTTACCCTGAACAGAGGCTGGAAGGTTATTCCAAATTTGGGGAGCTTTGTAAGAAAATGCTCATCCACCTGCAGTGGTCTTTTTTGATTGTAGGAACTAAAAGTAGCCCTGCATCAGATACTGAGAAGCAAAACCATTTAGCGCTTTATAGGTTAGCAAAAGTGTTTAATAGATATTGCGAAATTTAACAAAATTTAAAGTTTCAAACTGTTATCAGGGTAACCTACAATGCAGCAGCAAATAAAACTCAGATTAGCCCATGCTTTTGAGAGGCAGTGATCCATGTGCTGATTTTTGAAACAGGTTCTCACCTGTCTATTTTAGACTTTGAATCCCGATTTCACATACTGCCATGATCAAGCATTATTCTGATCATATGGTGTATCTTTGTCTTTGGAAATCCCCATAGACCAGTGTGTGTTTTGACTTGGGTGTAGTCTGATTGCACTGTCATGGCTAAGCCTGCTGCTGATATGATGAGGCCTGTTTGAACACATTAGTAAGCTCACTGTAGTAAAATCAGAAGCTGTGATTTGCTGTTTGATGATCTAAGGTTATGTGTGATTCAGACTTCAGTTCAGGTAAAAAACAACCAGAGAAAAATATATATGTATGACCAGTTTAGCATAGTGCAGACTTTATTGTTTGGTTTTACCCTTAGCAGCTCCATGTTTTATTATAAAAAAAAAAAAAAAAAAGTATACAGTCGTATTCACAGAAAAGACTGTTAATGCACTTCATGTTTCCACTTTTAATGAACTGAGAGAACTTGACACTGCTTCTGGACCTGGTTAATATAAAGCTGCTATAAAATATAAATGTTTTTTAAATTTTAAGAGGCATTTGTGAATGCTGGACAAAGGTATCATAAATCAGTTGCCTATGTAGTTAGATTAGATATTTATTTAATTCTAAAAGCTTTAGAAACTTTATTTTATGATTATGATGATATATTCATATGGTACTTAAAATCAAGATTTTTCTCATGCTGAAACTAATAAGCAACCATTAATTAGGTTTAAAAAAAACAGCCCCCAGAGGAAACATTACAAAGACACAGGAAGAACATGGGCATCCAAACTTAAGCTTCATGGCCGAAAAAATTGTTGTCACTTAATGCAAAATACAACTAAGCTTCATTTGTGATGGCAGAGTATGTCAAAATTTACTGCTGTATTATACTGCTTTCAGCATTACTGCAGAGTGACTGAGGCTTCTATGATATGACCCAGTAATTACCACTCTTTGAAAGTCACATCAGCAACATAGCAATGGTGAGAACCCTATACCCTAAACACTAGGCTTTGACTGGCTTCGACTCGTCACATTTTAAACAAGCCACAGAATAAAGAAGGGTAAAACATACTATCATTTTAACTTGAGAACAACCCTGTGGAACTACATTTGTATGTTAAATCTATGTCCCAACTAATATAGATAGAATAATTCAGTGCCAACCTCCCCACTCCCACATACCTTGTTAATGTCTTATATCGTCATTCTGGTTTATAAATACAAGTATGTTTTCCCTTTAATCCTAAATTATAGGATTAAAGTGTAGCTAAAGTGTACTGTACTATAAACCATAATAAGTGCCCATGTGCACTTAAGAACAAGGTCCAGCTTTTGTCCTCTTAGTTTTCTTACTTAAAATAAATTCTTACATTTAAAATTTATTAGTGACATTGGTCTTTTCCTCCAACTAAAAAGACACAACAGTTAATCTTTATTCAAATAAAACATTGTTTGCATTTGCCTATATTATGCCAAGATTTGTGCTCTAGTACTAGACAATTGTTGACATTAAAAAACAGCCATCTTGTGTTTTGGACTAACAAAGACATGCTTATAATGTGCATTGAGCAGAAATGACAAAATCTAGCAATAAAAGCTTCCGATGGCAGGTCAAAAACAGAGATTTATTAGCCATACCTGCACCCGAGTCATATGAGAAAAACATTTGGGCTTCATTGTAAACTATTTACATTTTTTATTAATTTTGATATTATTCACTTATATTTAGGCGATACCGCTATAAGGTCAAATACAGGCTATGGAAAGAGGAAAAACTTGTACGACAGCTCCATCAGGTGGCATTGTTTGTTATTGTTTTTTACATTTGTGCAAACAGATTGAAGAAAGCCCCTTCCTGATCCAGTTTGACTGTGCATCTTTTTATAAAGCAAAGTTATTGAAGGGTTAGTTTTGTTTGAAGGAACTTTGGTGGTCTGACACCTGTGCTACTGAACACTCTAGAAAGAAATCAAAACTTCAATTGCAGGCCAGGTTTTTTATGGACTCGTTAAAATGTTGTGCAAAGCTTAATAGA
This sequence comes from Microcambeva barbata, assembly GCA_034509105.1. Classification (NCBI taxonomy): domain Eukaryota; kingdom Metazoa; phylum Chordata; class Actinopteri; order Siluriformes; family Trichomycteridae; genus Microcambeva; species Microcambeva barbata. The sequence goes on from JAYDZF010000003.1 coordinate 7,851,863, forward strand.
TGGCTAACTCCACTTCTAATATTTGGAAAATATTGCCAAAATTAAAAATATAAACATTTTTTATGTATTTACCTCATATATAGCTATACACAGCACAGCTGCTTGGTGACACATTTTTGTAATTTAACATCTATCTTAAAACATTAGTCAATTCAAGTCACCTATATTTCTATAGCACATTTAAAAGACAAGAGTGTTGGCCAAAGTGATGTACAGTCTCAAAAAATAAAATATGACAAAACTGTACATTAAACATAGAAAAAAATACAAACAAATCAGATCAAACGAAGAAACACACACATAAACAAACAAACAAAAACACAATAAATAAATAGACAGGATAAATACATATTCTTAAAAAGAACTTAAATGTCAGAGAAAATAAATGAGTTTTTAATTTTGACTTTAAAGTAACTATTTTTGGAGATTCCTAAATGCACTACCTTGGCAACTGATTTAAAGTATTTAAAGTGGAGCTCCTTGAGCACCAACGGTTCTAACCACAGAACAAGCTCACCTACGCTATGAACAAGATACAAGATATGAAATCTAGTTACATTTAGTTTAGTTTATTATCTTAATGTAAATACAGTTTCATCTTATTTTCAAAAATGTAACTAAATTAATTCCCAAGTTGTGCCATTCATAAATATGGTCTCTGTTTTTCCATAATTGTCTGTTCTCTACAAAACTGAAACAATATTTATTCTCACAATCTCTCTTCAAGAGCTCTGCTGACGATTATCACCATTCTGTGTTTTCCTTTTCTGCCTCTTTTAAATATTTACTCATAATTACATAGTTCACTGTCAACTAAGTCTCAGCACTCAGTATTGGGTGCTTTGTATTGTATCTTTGTCACACAGAGATAGCCTTTGTCATCCAACCGTTTTAATACTAATACATAATATAATATGAATTAAATCTATTAATACTTGCAGTTAGCCATGATTCACAGGTGATTTGTGACATATGAATTGGTAATGAAACTTTGGGTGGAGACTTGTTGGCGTCAATTAATAAGGCCCCACCACAAACAAGTTGTCAGCTGGCCACCCACATACTGTTACAGCATTGCAGCTATTCTGTACTTCTGTACTATTGCCAAATTAGCAAAAAGTTATGTCTAGCCCAAAGATGAAGTTATTTAACTGTTTTCTGACTTACATCTACCTACTTCCTACCTGATTTAACCACGTCACCTTTCTTCAACCTTCAAGTTTTTGATTGACAAAATACCTGGTGGGGGTTTTAGTCACTGGGTCTCCTCAGGTGAATCTTGGATAGTCTGTGATGAAGTACAGAGACCTGTTGGGGCATATGGGGAACTGAGAGACGGGATTAGAATATAAATCCCCTAGAGCTTTTCACAGGATGGGTGGCAAACTCCAACTTTCTGAAATCTCACACAAGATTATCAGTCTGGAGGTCTATTTAGAATTCAGTTTAGGATTTTATACAAATGAGCCAAATGAGTCAAAGCTTCCGACATGTTACCAGTCGATATTTCATACAAACTGTACCGTGCTGATTCTTATTACTTAATGAATGTATATATGACCATGTTACTTCAATGTAATGCAAAGTGTTGAATTGCAATACATTGACTAGAAATAAAGTTATAATAATGATAATTTAACATTGATATGTGTAGCACAAAGACCATTCAGTTTCAGTTTCCCATGGATTTTTACATTGGTATATACAGAGTGTTCTGGTAAATGCATTTAACTACATTGACTATATTAGTCCAGACTTTTAGCTTTAATTCATTACCATTATTGACTCAGGTTGACAGAATTGATTTTGCAAACTATATATTTGGACAAATAAACATGCAGTCCAACAAATAAATCAGGATAATAAAGTAGCATAGAAATGTGTGGCTAGCAAGTGTCCTTGTACTTAGCTTTACTCAAGCTCTGATTAGGCTTTTCCTGATATTGCTGACATAAGCTAGGCTTTTCGTGCTGAGCTCCTGAGAACTCGCTAAAGCTGTAATCAGAGAAAGGATGTGGGCTGTGTTTATTTTCTATGACACTAACCCCCGGACCACACAAATTAAAACTCCTTCACAAATACAACGCCATCCAGAACCCTTTCATGTCCTCATCGACTTTTAGTTTGCAGTAGGGTTCCAAGCACTGGATTACCACTGATCTCTTAGCATTTGTACTCTATTCTTGCTTATAGTACTGAATACTTGCAGAAATTACAATTTACAAATTACATTTTGTTATTTCAAACATAAATGAAATCACTTAATTCAAGCTTTTCCAAAACAGATGGCTGTAAAAGGTGCAAATGAGGACTAATAGTGGAGGTGTTTGTTTCAGAAACTCAGAATTTGTACAATAGTAACAGCTATATTTATTTTATACAATGGTGACAAATCTAGAACAACACATAAACAATTCCTTATTTTATTGAAAAACACAATTGATCAAAAACTGAACGAACACAGTGGTAAGTGTGTTGAAATTATCAATGAAATGAAGTCCACCTGTGTGCAATCTAAGTGTGATCTGTCATGATCATGATCTGTCAGTATATACAGACTTTTTCTGAAAGCCCCCAGAGGCTGCAACACCATTAAGCAAGAGGCACCACTAACAAAACAAGGAAAACCAAGGAAATCTCAAAACAAGTCAGGTACAAAGTTGTAGAAAAGTGCCAAGTCCGGGTTGGGTTATGTAAAATATTCAGATCTCTGATTATCCCCCGTAGCACCACCAAATATATTACCATCAAATGAAAAGAACATGGTACCACAACAAACCTGAAGGAGCTGCAGAGTTTATGGAAGAGCCTTTACTTACAAGAAAACGCTATGTCTAGCACAAAACCAACACATCTCATCACCCCAAAAACAACATGGTGGTGGCAGCATCATGTTGTGGGGATGTTTTTCAGCAGCAGGGACTACAGGAAATACAGGGATATTCTTGAGCAAAACGTATTTCGGTCTGTCAGGGATTTTAGATTGGGACGGAAATTTACCTTCCAACGGGGAAATGACCAAAGCATACTGCAAACGTGTAAATGTATTGAATTGTCCTAGTCAAAGCCCAAACCTTAATCCAATTGAGAATCTGTGGTCAAACTTGAAGATTGCTGTTCCTTAGTGATGGAGCTGGAGATGTGGCAAGCTCATAGAGACTTATCCAAAGCAACTTGCAGCATAATTACAGAGTTTGGGGGGGGGGGGGGTGAATAGTTATACACACTGAAGTTTTCTGTTATTTTCTTCTATTTGATGTCTGCTTCACAATTTAAAATTGTGCAACAAATGAAATTATGCAAACAGTCAATTTTAGGAAACAAAACATCTATAAAACACTTGCTCCTCAGTATCTGAGTGAGCTCATTGAGCACTTCAATCCAGCACACTCACTTCGTTCACAAGATGCATGGCTACTTATAGTTCCTAGAATCAAAAAAATCATTGCAGGTGGAAGAGGTTTTCTTACAAAGAGCATTTTCTTCCAGCCTCTGTGCGGGGTTCTAACACGGTCTCAATGTTTAAGTCTAGGTTTAAGACATATTTCTTTACTTTGATTAAGCCTGTAAACTAGTTGTGGCTCCGGTCCTGGTGTCTGGGATCTGATGCTCTCATGTTTTTCAAGTTCTTGTTTGCTTCTGGCTACAGACAAAGGAGCAGAGCTTGGAGGTTCTTCGTCATAGAAACTTGTGGTGATCGGGGATATTAGGTTGCTATTGCTCTGTTTCTCCTGTCTGATCACTCTGGTTTGATGACATCAGGTGAGGTGGGTGCTGATATCCTGTGAAAGCCTTCATGACTTTGTTACCTGCTTGCTCTCCCTTTTAGTTATGCTGTAATAGTTAGGGGGCGCCGGAGTCTAAAAGTTTTTCTTTACTCTCTGTTTACACTTCGAGATTTCACTTTTTAAGTAGATCTTCTGATTTTTCACTCCAAGGTATTTCTGATGGAAGACACCCGAGCCTGCACATCCCTACTGACATGCCAACAACTGCTGCTCCTGATAGATGAGACGGGACCAGGCATGTTGCTCAAAGAACTTCTGAAACCCACAACGGGCTATCCTATATATCCAGCTTTTGCAAGTTATAATTTTTAGTCTTATGTAATTTAAGTTGTTGTTGAACTATAAATCTTGGTGTGTATAATACTCTCCAGTCCACCCAAGAAGGATGAGCCCCTGCTGAGTTTGGTTCCTCTGAGGTTTCTTCCTGTAATTTTAGGTTGTTTTTCCTAGCCACAGTCGCCCTTGGCTTGCTCAACAGGGTTTTTTTTTTTTTTTCGTTCTTGGCCTGGTGGTAACCCTGGTGTAAAGCTGCTTTGTGACAATGTCTATTGTAAAAAACGCTATAGAAATAAATTGAATTGACTAACATGAAGAATGTCAAGGGGGTGAATAATTGAGCAAGGCACTACATTTTATTAAATATATTTTCTTTTAATCAACTCAGACAGTTGGATTGAAGATAAATGTAGAAACTTATAAATGTGAATGACGAAGAAAATCCCAGGAGCGCCTGTGGTGTAATGCTTATGCCATTGAGCAACCAAGCCCAAGGCCTGGCTTAGCTGTGGGAATTAGAGCTCATTGTCTGTTAATCTTTTCCACTGTTTCTTATTGTCTAAGATGAAGACACGATTGTTTTCCTGTCTGTGCTTTTCTCTCTCTATCTCATAAATAATTTTTTTTGTAGTTCACAATGTGTAAACTTGACATAGCTCTGCATATTACCATTGCCTTTATGCAGTATGGACGAATCTTTATGAAAGACCATTACGTGAACTTCAGGCGCCAAGCTACTTAGAAACCAGACAGTGTGTGTTAACAAAGTAATTACATAATTGCTGTGCAAATATAAACACAGAGAGACACAGACACACAAACACATACCTATTCTGTCTTTAGGTGGTGCTGGGTGGGTGTGGGTGATGTTTACTATCTCACAGGCTTTTAGATATTGCACAACAAAACCTAAAATCCATACATGCTGTTAGTATTCACAAATGGAAAACTAAAATCATGGAATTATGCCAAGCCCTGAAAGCCACACATATTACAAAAAATATTTTTATGGTCAAACAAGTGATTAAATGTTAACTCTTTTACAAAAGTTGTACTAATCCAGTATTGTGGTTGTGGCATACGTGTCTTTCAACCTCTTCTGATCTTCATGATTTTGAATGATATGGGGTTTTTCCACTTTTAAAATGTAGAAGGTACTGAAAGTTTGAAAACCAGGCTAGGGGTGTTTTACACAGTAGCAGACATTAGCTCCAAAGATATGGATTTATTGTTTAAATAAAGGAAGATTTTTATTATAACCAATCAAAGAAACATGGTTGTCCATAGCAGCCAAGGCTTTGACTCTTCCACAACTCCACAGCCCCTTTCTATGTTTCAATCCATAGACAAACAGTAATTAAAATATTGTAATAATCATATAATAATTGAGAAGAAAAAGACAATCTGTAATTATAAAATGGCAAATCAAATTTTAAATACAAACTTGAAAAAGTTTGAGTGGTCAGAGCAGTTCCCAAGATTAGATAAGATAAAATATTCCACTCTTTCTGAAAGAAACATAAACATTGATAAACATGTCAATTGTCTGATCTTACAAATGCTTTTGATTTATATTTACAGTTTAGAGCTTTCTGATAAGATTGTATTCTCTCAAGTCTCTCACAGTCCAGTAACATATTTTCCCAAGAAGTCCATGATGATAACAGAACTCATTCTGTGAATGCTAAAACACACAAATGTGTGTGCTTTACTGGCTTACCTGCAATCTATTATAGGTAATGTACGGTGCAGCAGAACCCATTGGTGTCCTTGGCTTCTACAGTATTAAGATGTATTTTTAAAACAATTTCAATACATTATTTTTCGATTAATTGACTTCACTCTACTTTTATTAGTTAGTTGCAATATAAATATTGGTGGTGTTTTACAAAATCTCCTGTAATCTTTTTTCTTGGAAATACAGTTTGCACAAATGTAGGGTCACCATGTTTTCATTTTCAGAAAAGAGTACAGTTGGGGTAGGGAAAAAGTTCACATGACTGTTCAAAAAAAGGTTTTATTATGTCACACAAGTTTCTGGTGATTTCCTGCAGTTGATCCAGCTTCATGATGTTTTTACCCTGAAAGCTTCTAATTGAAAGTCAGAAAATCTTATCACGATCCCAAAACTGTAATTGGTGTCAACATGACATGTTATGACAAGGCCACACCTCCTTTCAAGAGATGCAAAGCAATATATTTATACAATGGTCTGTGGTTTGGGATAATTTTGATTATCTGCTATACCAGCTGTACCAGCAACATATGGCTTGTAATAATACACACAACCACTTTGTGGCGACACTTCCATTCAATGTCAAAATCAGAATCAGAATCTCTTCATTTCACCAAGTATGTTACACATACAAGGAATTTGTCGTGGTAAGAGCAACACGTATGACAAGTAACAGAAACAAGTAACAAAAAACACAGAACACAGGTTATTTACAGTAATAAACTAAAGGAAAATTACACTAAACAAAAAATAGGGTCGGGGATAAATAAAAAAAAAAGTAAAAAGTACTAAAGGTAATAAAGCTGAAGAAGCTGAGAGATGTAAAACAGATTTAGTTGAAAAATAGAAAGTTACAGATGACCTGAATATTTACAGAAAGAGAACATCTGTACAGGTGTGCAAATAGGCAGAGTGCAATGTAGAAGTAAGCGATAATAAAGTTTGAAAATCGCTCTTCGAACATATTTAAAACCCAGGATAAAAGTCTGAGGTATAAAAACCCCATTAAGAGATCTAAAAACAGAGTGTAAAACTGCAAACAGGGGTAGCCTAAAACAGTGCATAAAAGCGTGAAACACTGTTTCAGAACAAAAAAGACACTCCTGGGTGACTTCTGAATTTAAAATTCAGAAATAAATAAAATAATTCATAGAAACATCTCCATGTAAAATCCTCCACTGCAGATCTGCCACATCACTGAGACCCAGAGCACTGAGTCCGTACCAAAGTCCATGTCTAGCTCCTTTCTACAGTCCAGGAGCAGTCCCAGGCAGTCCTGAAAATCAGGAGTGATTATGACCCTGGGGAAAGGGTCGTCCTCCTAAGGGCTGATCACTCCTGCACCAAAGTCCTGTAGCAGAAAACGTTCAGGACAGTGCAGGAACACGTTCAGGACCTCACCACCAGATGCACTGCAAGGTTCTCCACACCATCCAACCCAGGCCTAGCAGCCTCAACAGGCTGACAGAGCTTTATGTTCTTGGAAACCAGGGTTCTGGCCAGTGCGGGGGAGGTCCTGCTTTTCACATCCAGCCGTGACCCAAAGACTATAGGTTCCTCCAGAAGCCAGTGTAATGAGGTATCACCCAGTCTAGACATTGTAAATAACACTCCAAATCTTAAAAAGTCCACGATAAAACAAAGGTAATCCAGAAATGTTTAGTGTTGTAGTGTCCATTAAAAACAAAGCTGTGTCCAGTCCCATTTCCCCAACATTCTGTAAAACCCTGCATTCCACCTCTCTCCATACCAGGTCCTGTAAGCCACTAAGCAGTCTCTGGATGAACTGAAGGTTTTACTGGCCAGGTGGACCAGCACTTGTCCTCCTTTTTCCCCTGTGTAGGAAAAAGAACAGCCTGTGGTAGCCAGTGTAGTTGGTCCCAGAATAAATCCACAAGCAGTGCCTGAAGGTCTGCAAAGAGTTTTGGTGGAGGATCCATACATATCAGCTTATGCCATAACAAAGAAGCAGCTAGATTGTTTAGAATGAGGACCCACCCCTATAGGACAGCTGGGGTATTAACTATTTCACCTATTAAAACATCCCTTCACTTTCACTTTTTCCATGATTCTCTCCCAGTTTTGTTTTTCATGTTCCCTATCCCCCCAAAACATTCCCAAATATTTAAAACCACCCATTATCCATGACAAATCAGGCAGTGTGGGTCCATTCTCCTACTAAAACAGCCTCACTCTTTGTCCAGTTCACTTTTGCAGATGAAAAAATTCTAAAATCATTTAAAACATCAACTAAAATGTCTGTGTCACTCTGTGAGTTTATCAGAACCGCCAAATGATCTGAATACACATAAACACACACAGGTGTGCTGCAGTTTGGGACTAGAAGGCCAAAGATCTTCTGTCTCAGCTGCAACAGCTGAGGCTCAATGGAAAGGCTGTACAACATTCCCGACAGAGCACAGCCTTACCCGATACCTTTGTAAACATTAAAAGGAGCTCATAAACCACCATTAGCCTGTCACTGTACAAAACCTTGATCATGGCTATGAAACCTGAGATGAACACAAAATTTTCTAAAACTTTCCACAAGTACTCATGTTAAACCTGGTCAAAAGCCTTTTCCTGATCCAAAAAATAAGACCAGTCTTTAAGCCCAAAAGCCTGGAGACGGCCAAAACATCCTGAATAAAATGAACATTATCAAAGATAGACCTGCCAGGCACACAGTACATCTGGTTGAAGTGAACCATAGAGAGCATCCTGCGTAGCTGCATCACTGTCTGGTTCGGGAACTGCACCAAGTCAGACCGCGAGTAGCGAGGACAGCTGAAAAGATAATCAGGGTCTCTCATCTCTCATGGACACTTAACAACCACTGCACCCACAAATCTGTCAGAATTGTGGAGGATCCATCACTGTTTGCTCTCCTGCCATCTGGGAGAAGATACAGCAGCATTTGGACCAATGCAACCAGAATTTGTAACTGCTTGACCCCACAAGCCATCAGACTCCTCAACTCTGGACTCTGACAAACACATCATGGAATGATGCACACAAGGGACTTTGACTCACACACAAAACATGATGAACCTGACAAACACACAGTAGGGCCTCTGACACACACGATGGGCTCTGATACACAAACATTATGGACAAACGTACAAACACACAGTGGACTTGTTTGGCATTTGGCACTTTAATCTGTTTACATATTAATCTGTTCGTATTTCAGCTGTGAATGTGTTACCTGCATATTTCACATTCGTTGCAACCAGCACAAGTTTGGGCATTTTTTGCACCTTCATCTGTTTTTATCTGTCTCATCTCTTAATTACTTGTTTAGAAATGTTTAGATTAGAAATATCTCTTTTGGATTTATTAGATGCCTTTTTGTATTTGTTGTACTGTGTTTATGCACTGTGTATTGTATTATTTTGCACTTGGACTGACAAACTGATAGTCTGCCATAGACAAACTTGGACTGACAGATGGACTGGCTGTAATAGGCAGAGTGAGACTGACTGACTGATTGGCTGACCCATACAGACTTGAGCAGACAGTGTGACTAGATGACACAGACAGTCATGGACTGATGGATTTACTGGCTACTGGCTGATACAAATTGCCAACAGGCAGACTGGCTGAGACAGAAAGACTGGTTGTCATGGGCAGGCTTTGGCTGACAGACAGATTGGATGGCACAGACTGGGACTGACCAGTTGACTGGCCAAATGGCTTTCAATCAAAAGCACACCAAAGTATGTGCTATAATAGATCGTTAAAGTGAAACTTTAAAGATCAGCCTGCACAGGAGCCTGGTAAGTCAGCTGTAGCCTGGTAAGTAAATGAAATGATTTGATAAATGGTGTATATATAAGTGGCATTAAATAAAGAAACTGGGCGGCACAGTGGCTTAGTGGGTAGCACTATTGCCTCACATGTGTTTGCATTTTCTCCCCATGTCGTGTGGGTTTTCGTTTATTTCCTTTCCCATTGTTTCCGTGTCTTAGTCCTGTATCCTCTAAGCCTGTTTATTTCACCCAGTGTCTATATTGCGTCAACATCAGCCTGGTTCTCCTACCAGTTTATCTGCCAACGGACATCTACGGCAGCCGCCGATCTCAGTCCCAGTTCTCCAGTCTTTCTCTTATGTGACGGTTGCCAGGCGGACCGCACATGGAGTCGGGTGAAAATCCCCGCTAAACATTAAGACTTAATACCTAAAAGTAATTCTGCTGAGTCAGTGCACGGGCTCAGTGGTAATTTAACATTTTTCCTTCGTTATTTGGATATGCTTTACCTGTTTGTTTGGGAGTGTTGTCTGGTCTATAGGTCCGGCGGCAAAATGGGTCCCACTAGGTAACATGGACATTTATTTGGTTCCTAGGTGGAAGTTGGAACGAACCATTTTAATCGGGCCATAGGGGCCATTACAGCATTATTGAACTGCTATTTTCTTGAGATGTTTTGTTCTCAATTAGTTTAATATGTC
>JAYDZF010000003.1:7868971-7883349 GCA_034509105.1 Microcambeva barbata
TACGTGTATTCCCCCTGTGTTGTGGTAATGGTGCTGGTCACCTTGCTATAAATGTGTGTCTTGTCTAGTTTGCCGGGGTTCTCACTCCCTCACTCTTTCTTGTCCAAATGTTAATGAGCACCCAGGGTCGATGTGCTGTCCCTGATAGATTCTGCTGGGTAAATAGACCTCTGTATACTGTGTTTATAGACCTGAGGCAATAGCAGAACTAGATATAGGCTGTGAGCTAATGTGCAATTATATATTGGGTAGTTAAATAGTTCTTATGACTTTTCATTTTTTCGTTTATTTTATTATTTTTCCTTTTTTTTTTTCCAATTTTGCTCACTGGCTTGGTTAGGGCTTTCCGGCCCTTCCATGTGTATCACCTAAATAAAATCAGCAGTTTTTTCACTATCACTCTGTCCCTGTTTTTTTAAGGGCCACACCCACACTTTTTGTGAGAGAGATTGACGTCTGCTTTAAGGCAGTTCTGTCACATCTTAATACCTAAATACTCATCGGGTTTAGCCCAGGTCTCGGTTAAACAAAGTGCACCAAGACAGCTATCCGTTATAGTTCCCTTTACAATTACACTTTTAATTGCAAGTGATCTGATGTCAGTAGTCCTAATCTTAGTTTAATTTTACAGTTGTTTCGATGATGCTCATTTGTATTAATTTTGATTAAGTTATTACGACAAACTTTTTATACCGTCTCAATGTTCTGAGACCTAATGATTCCAGTTGACGTCCAGTGGTGATTCGCAGAAAGTCGGTTAAGGCCTGTTTGCCTGCTGCCTGATCTTGGCTCTGGATAGTCAGTTAGCACTATCTGCAGCTACATTACCATGGTATAACCTGTCAGCTATACTGCGAGAAATGCGAGCAACACCCTCCAGTGTGGCGTAAATACCATCTCGCCTCAAAAGATTAGGCCTTCCCTCAAAAGTGGAGCAGTTATCTACAAAAGCAATGTTTTCCGAGCACCATTTAGAAAGCCAGCAATTCAGCAAAAATAACCTCCTGTAGGTTTCGCCACTGGTCAAAATTGGTAGGGGGTCCAGAGCACACTACTGCCTCAGACATCGACTCAGCTAACTCACACACCTCATTACCCTTAGTACCCTCTGACTGCCGAAGACAAACATCATTAGTGTCGATGTGGATAATGATATTTAAAAATCTATGATTAGCATAAGCCAGCATTTTAAGATTTGCCCTGATGTCTGGCGCCCTGGCCCCCGGAATACAGGTGACTATGGTCCCTGGAGTCTCTATGGGGGTTGCAATATGCACGTGTCAGACCTGAGAGTCTCCTATAACCAGAGCACTTACTTTTATCCCTGAGGAGGGAGAACCTGTTGGACACATGCAGTTGAAATGTTACCCCGCTGAGAGGACTCTAATGCAGTCTGGAGTTCCACGTGACATTCGGGTCTGCTACAGTAGTAATGGTGCTTTTAAGTGCACTTCGGACAGTAGGTTTATCCGAGATGAAACTCATGTACCAGAATTGGATGTGTTCGTGTGGTTTCTGTGGGAAGTAAAAAAAAAATGATTAGCTATTCAGCCATATTAAAAATAGCGTTTACGTTACTACTCGGCCAATTTGTGACGCATCGAAAATTTCGATGTATCCTACTTTGCTTCCGACAGAGGGTGTTCATGTGGCTCCACCTCTTGGGAAACTCGTATTTCCGATAAAAACCGACACAACTTGAAAGCGCTATAACTAAATACTCTGACCAATACTAGTCTGTTCTAAAGCCCAAATGCGCCCTTCTGACACTGAAATCTCCTCCGTCCGTCAGACTAACTATCAGTCTACACTTATCATATGTAAAGTTATCACTAGTGACTAGAGAGAATAACTGAACATGGAACACTCTACACAAGAATATAATGCCGCTGGAGCCATGATAGTAATAAAATTATACTTAGCTTTAGGTGTTGGAAGTTTCTGGTTTACGTTTAAATCGCCGGCACGTCTGCAGGTATTTTCAGAAGGTGTCTAATTCCGGACGAAAATGCGTTGATGCGCTCGGAAAATATATGAAAATAGACAAAGCGCGTTTCGTTCGTTTCGGACAGAACAGGACTATATAGTTGGTTTTATTACGAAAACAAACAAATGCCGTTCAGACGCCGGTAGTGTGAGTTACTGCGGTACCAAGTTCAAAACAGAGAACGTGTGTACACGAGTTAGTTAAAGACCAACTAAACAAAATACAATAGATGCTAACACTCAATACTAATTCCTACCGCAAAATTAACTTTTTGTTTTGTAGATTACAGTGATTTATCGCAGGAGCGACAAACAACGTGCACACACCACCGGAAATCACAAGATCCCAACATAATGAGATAGGTGCAGAACCCTAAAAGCTTGGTACCTATACCAAATAAAAATAAATTCCATGTACATAAGAAGTTTGCCATGACACTCCGAATTGATCATCCTTCAGTTGATTTGACAACTTTATTGGAGTCCACCTGTGTTAAATCTATTTGATTTGGAACAGCACACACTTGTCTGTAGCATAGACGACAGATCATGTCACAGCACAAAACAAGCTATGATGTCCAAGGAATTGTCTGTAGACCTCCCAAGACAGAAAAATGTCTGCAGCACTGAAGGTCCCAAAGAGCACAGTGGCCTCCATCACTCATAAATGAAAATAGTTTGGAACCACCAGGACTCTTCCAGGTCCCCCGGCCAATCTGAGTGATCGGGGTAGAAAAGCCATAGTCCGGGAGTTGAGCAAAAACCAAGAATTAGGGAATCGGTGTGAGAATCAGTGTGTTAGCTCTTAATATCCCCCAAATGTGGTGGCCTAGTTCAGATTTATGTGGCAGCAATAGGATTCTAACAAAGGCCTGCAAAATGTATTTTAATGAAATCATGGTCGATAAAATAATAAAGTTTATGATGAAAATTAGTTAACATGGGGAAAACTCTCATGAAATCACCATCTGATGATATATTTTTCTCTCTTATAAACACACACACACAATATAATAATTGAGGGGGAAATCTTTTGATCCCCATCTAAATATTGTGAAGACAACTCAGTCCCGGTGATATTTTTTTCTTGCAGGCTATATTTGCTCGGCTGTATTTACCTGGCATTTTGGGTGTTTGTCAGACTTCTTTATTAGGCTTCAGTGTGTGCAGAAATGATACCTGTTTGCCTGGGTAACCGTGTGATATTTGCATGGACTGATAATGTGTGTGAAGTGAATTTAATTTCAGTTGCATCAAGCTAAAACGGTTAAAATGAGAGATCATTATTCATCATTACAATTCAACCATGCAGAGTTTTAGGTGTAAATAAGCAAAACACAGCAAAACAAAGGAATAACAGTTAAGTAAATCATACAGCTTTAGTGTTGTTTGGCTTTAGAAAAACTGAACAACAAAATAAGAGATTAATAATGGCCACTTGGTTTATAAGTGTTTAAAACTTACATCAATTTGGATAAATAAATGTTAACAATATATACATTTGATAATGTATATAGAGGGATAATGTTTATAGATAAAGGTTTCACTTTTTTTAAAGATAATTTTTGGAGCATTCAAACTTTGATACAACTAATACCATGTGTGGCACTTTAAGCCAGTTGGTAGTCTTGATAACCTTTTTGCTGCATGTTCTTTAATATAAAGAAATTGCACATAATCGTTTGTTAAAAGTATAAGTAAAAAAAAATATTTTTTTTTTATTTGACAAAACCTAGCAGACATTTAGTTTTCATGTATATAGACCAAACATTTTATTTTAATACATATCTACTAGCACCACCCCCATTTGAACCCAGGGGAGCTTTAGATACCATATACACACCCCCTCCATGTTGAGGGCTGCCTGTTCTTACCAGATATTACTCCTGTTCTACCATCACTACACTGGCTACCAGTTAAATTTCAAATTATCTATAAAACACTTTTGCTAACTTATAAAGTGTTCCTCAGTATCTGAGTGAGATTACTGATTGCTACAACCCAGCACACTCACTTCGTTCACAAGATGCAGGGTTACTTATAGTTCCTTTTATAAGTCTAGGTTAAAAACATATTTATTTACTCAGGAAGATCAGGGATATTGGGTTTCTTCTGCTTCTCCTGTCTGATCACTGGTTTGATGGCAGCTGGTGAGGTGGGCGCTGATGTCCTGTGAAAGCCTTTATGACTTTGTTACCTGCTTGCTGTTCCCTTTAGTTATGCTATTATAGTAAGGGGTGCCGAAGTTGAAAGCATCTCTCTACTCTCTATTTTTACTTTTTATCTTCTATTGTTTCACTCCAAGGTGATATTTTTGATGGAAGACTGTTCACCTCTCAAGTCTGCACATACCGACTGACATGCCAACTGCTGCTCCTGATAGATGAGACAGGGCCAGGCGTGTTGCTCAAAGAACTTCCAAAACCTACAACGAACTATTTCAGAAACTGGATTAAATATTTAAGAGCTCCTATATATCCATAGAGTTTTTGCAAGTTATTACTTTTAGTCTTATGTAATTTTTGTTGTTGTTGAACTTTATAAATCTATTTTCCCCAGTCCACCCAAGAAGGAAGGGCCCCCGCTGAGTCTGGTTCCTCCAAGGCAGTGGTGGCCAACCCGCAACCCCCTTGCCACCCCCTTGTCTCCCTTGGCTTGCTCAACAGGGGTTTTTTGGTCTGGCGGTCCTAAACTCTGTAAAGCTGCTTTGTGACAATGCCTATTGTAAAAAGCACTATACAAATAAATTTACTTGACTATGCTCAATTGATTTTCCACATGTAGCCTGCACAGTTGCTCACACCAGTCCAGAGGATTGCTAATTTTATAAAGGTCACTGATGAACCCCACTCAGCAAACAAAGGTAATTTAGTTTATTAATTAAGAACTTATACAGAATCCAAAATTTTCTCAAGATTAAAATAAAAGCAATTGCGTGCAGCATTTTTTGTTTTGTTTTATTCAAATTTAAATGATAAAGATCGGATCAATTTAATCTGAATAAAACTAGTAAAGCAAAGTTCTAGACAATCTAAAATCTTCTAAAATCAGGACACAACTGGTACACTTCAGATTAGATACAGTGGCTTTTCCATATTTTGTCACATTACAACCACAAACAAAAATATATTTCATTGGAATTTAATGTGAAAGACCAACCCAAAGTGGTATACAATTGTGAAGTGGAAAGAAAATTATGCATGATTCGAAAACATTTTTTACAAATAAAAAACTGAAAAGTGTTCAGCCCCCTTTCTCTGAGCTCAACCATTTGCCTTCAGAAGTTGCCTGATGACTGCTATTGACTAAAAAGGGTCCAGCAAATACAGCTGCTCCGTGATGGCATCAGAGGTTGGTTAAGAGAATTTTGGGGAGTAGACAGCATCATGAAGTCCAAAGAACACACCAGACACACCAGAGGAATAAGGTTGTGAAGAAGTTTAAAGCAGGCCTAAAGATTTCCCAAGCTTTGAACATTTCACGGAGCACTGTTCAATCCATTATCCAGAAATGGTAAGAGTATGTAAACCTACCAAGACAAGGCCGTCACCTAAACTTACAAGCCGAACAAGGAAAGCAGCCAAGAGGCCCATGGTGACTCTGGACGAAATGCAGAGCTCCACTGCTCAGGTGGGGGAATCTGTCCACAGGACAACTATTAGTCGTGCATTGCACAAAGCCATTGTTAAAAGAAAAATATACTGTTTGCCAGAAGCTTTGTTGGGGAACAGATAACATTTCGAACAAGGTGCTTTGGTCAGATGAGACGAAAATTCAACTTTTTTGGCCAAATGCAAAACGCTATGTGTGGCAGAGAATTAACACTAAACATCCCTCTGAACACACCATCCCCACTGTCAAATATGGTGGGAAGATGGATCGAGCCAAATACAGGGCAGAAAACCTTGGAAGAAAACCTGTTAAAGTCAGCAAAAGACTTGAGACTGGGGCGGAGGTTCATGTTCCAGCAGGACAATGACCCTAAACATAAAGCCAGGGCTACAATGGAATGGTTTAAAAAACATACTCATGTGTTAGATTGGGCCAGTCAAAGTCAAGACCTAAACCCAATTGAGAATTTGTGGCAAGATGAAAACTGCTGTTCACGAAAGCTCTCAATCTAATCTGACTGAGCTTGAGCTTCTTTGACTGTTTTGCAAAGAAGAATGGGCAAAACATTTCAGTCACTAGATGTGAAAAGCTGGTGGAGACATACCCTAAAAGACTTTCAGCTGTAATTGCAGCAAAAGGTGCTTCCACAAAGTATTGACACCACACTTTTAAGTTTGTAAAAAATGTTTTGAAATATATGTTTGTGGTTTCAATGTGACAAAATATGAAAACGTTCAAGGTTTATCAACACTTTTGCAAGCCACTGTAAAAGTATAATATTTCAAAGGTCAGACGCTATATGAGTTGTGGGTCTGTTCCTTCTTTTCTCTGTGGGGTTAAATACAGTATCCAGACCAAAACAGTGGGGTACTTTTAAGTTGTAAGACTTGTAAAAGAGACTAGAAATTAAAAGTCTTTAAACGAGATCATAATCATAATGCAGCATCGCCGAATCACGGAATTCATGTCTCGACAACTTTATCAATGAAAACATCAACAGGCAAGTCCCAATAGAGTCACACAGCTTTAGCAAGCGTGAAATAAGCTCAAGAGAAAGCGCAGGTAAATTATTTGGTGGTGTATTTCTGCCCCCTGCTGGTTCAATTTGATTAATACATTGTTTTTTCGTCTAATTTGATTAATGAAATTTCATACGTTAGCATACGTTAACAATAATTTTTAATGTAAATTAATCTCTCTTACACATTGCATTGTGCATTTGATTTTTGGATATCACTGATGTAATTCATAATTGACATAATAATAATTCTACCCATGAGTCTACAGTTAATCATTTACAATGACAAAGACAATATCTATCTATCTATCGATCGATCGATCGATAGATAGATATGAAAGGCCATAGCAGCATGTCTAAATACTTTTATTAATTAATTTATGAGTTTGATTTGTAATTACAAAAGCACTACACAACTGTTTAACCTTTTTATTATTGGTGATCTACATTAAATGTAAAAAGGCAACAAAGATTTTGAATTTTTAAATCTGTCCTAAATTTAGTGGGATAAAGGTGAGGCTTTTAACTAAGACAATGCAAAATTGCCATCTGTTTTGTGTTAAGTGGGATCTTGGAATAAATGATTGTGTAATTAAGTTGGCGTATTGCTAATTGTTGTGTCAGCAGTAATAAAATGTCACATTGCTTTGTAATTACTTGTTTTTTTGTGGCAAACGTCCTTTGTACCTGTGTCACTTTCCTTGTTGAGTTAGATGTTGACTGGCTTATTACAGGTTTATTCCAAAGTTAGAACTGTGTCATCATGATAGATGCATGTATCATAGTAATGCTGCCATGGTTAACATTTGACGAATGTAGCTTCAGTGTTCAGATCACACCATTCAGATCACATATTTATAACAGTCCGGACACTAAAAGAAAGAAAACACAACATTAGAATTGTAATAACTATAACATTAAAGGTACATTTGTTAAGCAAAATATTTCTTTATTTAATAATATTGGTTGATAAACAGTTTATTCTGCCAGAGTGGCTACAGTGGATTTAGATCCAGTTTCTTCTGCCTCCACTATGTAGGAGGACTGATGTCTATTTCTTGGTGATGGGATACATGATTCAGGATTTGAGGGTTTTGACATTTCAATGTCTCCCAGGACTTATTTTCTTTTGTTAGTTTCTTGGCTTATTGAAGGTTGTATGTTGAAGGTTCTACTTTTTTTCTTTAACTTG
This sequence comes from Microcambeva barbata, assembly GCA_034509105.1. Lineage (NCBI taxonomy): Eukaryota > Metazoa > Chordata > Actinopteri > Siluriformes > Trichomycteridae > Microcambeva > Microcambeva barbata. The sequence continues at coordinate 7,876,780 of JAYDZF010000003.1, forward strand.
CTTCTCATTTCAGTTGCTTTACTGGCTATATTATCTCTTTTTGATTTATTACTAGTTTCCTTAGTACATGTTAACACTTGCGGTTTATCTTCTTTGATTCATGTTATGTTTGAGTTCCTCACTTGGATGTTTTCTTTAATCTAAAACTATGAGATTATAAGTCATCTTTCTTGCTTCAGCATAGCTTACTTTTATTATGGTGAATCTTTTCCCTTTTTGCCACATTGTCTTTTACAGCAGCAGTATGGTGATTAGAGCAATTTGCAAATGTTGGTTGATTTTGACATCCAGGTTTGTAGCCTCCTGTATTGAGCATTAGTATATCACTGAGCAGGGTAAAGTTACAATAATATAATACATCATACTGTATTTTGGAAAAAGAAAATACACTATATTGATGACAGTGCTGGGACATTTCTCCAGTCAGTTTGTATCTGCATGGTCCAAAAATAATCCATAAGAGTTGTGGAATGTCAAAAAGGAACGGTGTTTTCTTCCAGTATAACCATGTACAAGGCTTATTTGATTCACACATAACCCCGACATTATTAATTGCCTGCCACCAGAATTTGGGTAATGTGATTTTATTCCAGCCCTCAATCATGCTGCTTCTCATGGATTTAATTTTTTTTACTAGTTTTGCATAAGTATTTTTAAATGTCATGTTGAACTACATAGATGTTGAACTGTAGATACTATACTATATTATTTTCCACTGAAATATTACAAGCACTGTAGTATACTACTCCTACCCAGCTATTTCACAAAGTTTACTGACAGCAAAGACATTTCTTGTTAAGTGAGATATGGTTCATGTTTTTATTGAATCAGTACATCATTAAGTAGAATACAGTGTGCCTGTTTAACATTTAACATATTTTTAACAAATTGATTTAAAAATGGATGTCACAAGGGCCGTACATTTTTCAAATTTGTTTTTGAAGTAATTGAGCTCTAAAGCTCTCAACTCACACATACCTTTTTCCAGAGGCCAGCAGCTCAAAAGCCTGGTTGATTTCCATGAGAGAAAGTGTATGTGTTACAAACTCATCCAGCAACAACTGTCCTCTCAAGTAATCCTCCACCAGCTTCTGTACCCCATCCACACTTTTCCATCCTATTAATCATAAAGAGCACACAAAAATGTGAACTGGAGTAAAACAGTGTAAAACAGTACAGTGCAGTACTTGTGTATTTTAAAATGGAAAACTGCTCTTACCACCAAAGTAAGTTCCTTTAAGTGTTCGTCCCATTAATAAATCCATTGGAGCCAAAGATAGTTCTCCAGTTTCTGTCCACCCCACAATAACACAGATGCCCCATGCAGATCTGCAGCTCTCTAGAGCTGCCCTCTGTTGAAAAGACATTACAGTGAATACCTGCAATTTTTACCACTAATATCCTCCACTTTTTTATGGCAAAATATTTAGTAATGCTCCCTACTCAAACCATAGACAGCTGTGGCCTGGTGGTTAGAGAACTGGGCTTGTGATCAGACGTTTGCCGGTTCGATTCCCAGAGCTGACAGGTTACGACTGAAGTGCCCTTGAGCAAGGCACCTAACCTCTAACTGCTCCCCGTGCGCTGTGGCTAGGGCTGCCCACCGCTCCGGGCACGTGTGCTCACTGCCCCCTAGTGTTCCCTAGTGTGTATATGTGTGTTTCACTGCACGGATTGGGTTAAAAGCGGAGAACGAATTTCACTGCAAAGTGATGAAAAAAAAAGTATCTATCTATCTATCAAAGAAAATGTGTTTGCATTAAGGTACATAAATATAGGCTTAACATCAGTACAGTGATACATGCTGATCTTGCAAAGTGGTGTAAAGGATCTCTAAATTGTTGAAAAAAAGTCAAGTGTTGTTATTTCAGAGAAGACTTTTTCAGTATTTTTAAATGAAAAAAAAAGAAATATTTTTTTACAAATCCCAAATCTGATTAAACAAAAACAATTGGTCACCAAAAGACCAACGTGAGATATGAGTCACCTAGTGTGTACATCCACTGATAGCCTAAAACACCAAACACTCACCATAACTGTGACATTTCCTGCACACTCAAAACTGTAGTCCACTCCTCCATTTGTCATTTCCACAAGCAATTCCTGAATAGCTTTGCTGTGATCTTGAGGATTCACAAACTCAGTGGCACCAAACTTCTTAGCAAATTCAAATTTCTCTGAATTTACATCAATGCCAATAATCCTAGAAGCTCCAGCAGCCTTACAACCCATAACAGCTGCAAGCCCAACAGTCCCTAGGCCGAACACTGCACATGTAGAACCAGGCTCGACCTGCAGAGGAAACAGATACATATTACACCACAATGTAACCATAATATGAATAATGATTTGAGCACAAGTTTGTAAACAAAATATGTGAAATAATTTTGTACCAACAGTTCCTCTCAACAATCCCAAATGAGAAAAATTTGGGGCAGTTATAAAAACAGTATAAGCAGTATAGCTTTTTGTTGTTCAAGTAATATTGTATTACATAGAGCACAACCCCAAGATATTTCTTGTTTTGTCATGGGGTTGCATCAGTGCTCAAGATTAAAAAAAAAACATTTCATGTCATGTACACAGATTTTCAACAGAACAACGCAAAACCACATGCACACAAAGGCATGGATGAATATTATACATCAATCTCAGCATTTCAGGCCTGGAACACATTCAAATAAAGTTGGGAATGTGGAGCATTTACCACTTTGTAAGTGTACCACACACATTTCTAAAAGTTAACCAAAAATAAAATAAAAACAAAACACATTAACTTCCTATGGTTTATACTTCAGTGAATGAATGCAATAAAAGAAACAATGTTTGCATTTCCATACTGACATGTTTATAAGACAAAACTAACACACACCTTTGCTGTGTTTAGGGGAGCACCATATCCAGTAGCCACTCCACACCCAAGCAGACAGACTTTATGAAGTGGCGCATCTTGGTGGATTTTGGCAACATTATGTTCAGGAACTACTGTGTATTCACTAAAGGAGCTCACACCAATAAACTGATATGTCTGCTGTCCCTTACAGGTGATCCTGCTCTTACCATTAGCTAACATACCCTGTTTGGTTTTTTCCCTGTATGTCAAAAAGGTTAAAAAAAGTTTATGCATTAAGCTACATTTTACGTCCTCTTATTTATGGTTATAACATATACAGAGACATCATATATAATGTGTTGGTTCAGCCCTTTACCAGTTTTTTTCACACATGTTAGTCTTTGGGCTTCTGCAGCACTCACACTCCCCACACTGTGGCAGGAACAAGAGGATCACTTTATCTCCTGAAAATAGTAAAGAATAATATGTTTATATGTACAGTAAACTCCCAACTATTTAAGTTAAACCTATAAATATGCAGCCAATCACATTTTCAGTCAATACTGCAGCCTGTGCTTGTTTTGTGCCCGCTCTCACTCTATGGGACAGTGGTAGCCTAGTGGTTATGGCTTTGGGCTATCAACCAGTAATTGGCTCTTCTATGCTCCTACTAGAAGGTCCTTGAACAAGACTCTTAATCCTGTCTGATCCAGGGGCGACATCCGATGGCTGGTCCTGCACTCTGACCCCAGCTTCCAAACAAGCAGGGATAGATATACTAGAACTAGGTTGTGTTTAGTATTGAGAGGCACTGGATATGTGTGCTCATTCTTTGTGACTCCTCATCTCGACAATGTTACATTTTTAAATAAATTTGTAAATTATTCAAGCGCACTTTAAAGAGTGTAGCCTTCTTTTTTTTTATCTGTGTCATGCCCCCAGCTGTTGGACAAGCTCCCTGTTCATGCGAGCTGAAAGAATGTTAACAAAAGCACTCAAGTTGATGAACAGTGGCTTGCAAAAGTATTCATACCCATTGAACTTTTCCATATGTCACATTACAACCACAAATATATTTCATTGGAATTCAACGTGAAAGACCAACACAAAGTGGTAAACAATTGTGAAGTAGAAAGAAAATTATAAATGATTCAAAACATTCAATAATTTGTGGAACCACCCTTTGCTGCCATTACAGTTGTCTTTTAGGGTCTCCACCAGCTTTGCACATCTAGTGACTAAGCTTGAGCTCATTTGCAAATAAGAATGGCCAGAATTTCAGTCAGATTAGATGGAGAGCATTTGTGAACAGCACTTTGCAGATCTTGTCACACATTCTCGATTGGGTTTAGGTCTGGACTTTGACTAGGCCATTCTAAACACATGAATGTTTTGTTTTAAACCTCAAGTCTTTTGCAGACTCCAACAGGTTTTCTTCCAAGATTGCCTTGTATTTGGCTCAATTCATCTTCCCATCAACTGTTCACTAACTTCCCTGTCCCTGCTGAAGAGAAGCAGCACCAGAGAATGATGCTGCCACCACCATATTTGACAGGGGAGATCTTGTGTTCAGAGTGATGTGCAGTGTTAACACACTAGTGATTTGCATTTTGGCCAAAAGTTCAATTTTGGTCTCATCTGACCAAAGCACCTTGTTCCATATGTTCCGGGAAATAGATTGAACAGTGCTCCGTGAGATGTTCAAAGCTTGGGAAATCTTTTTATAGCCTAAGCCTGCTTTAAACTTCTTCAAAACCTTATTCCTGACCTGTGTTCTTTGGACTTATGATGCTTACTCCCCAAAACCTCGTAACCAACCTCTGATGCTGTCACGGAGCAGCTGTATTTCTACTGAAATTAGATTACACACAGGTGGACCGCTTTTTACTCATTAGCAGTCATCAGGCAACTTGTGAATGCAATTGGTTGAACTCAGAGAAAGGGGGGTGAGTACTTTTATTTTTGCACACTGCACTTTACAGTTTTTTTTTTTATTTGTAAGAAATGTTTTGAATCATGCATAATTTTCCTTCCATTCCACAACTGCATACCACTTTGGATTTGTCCTTTACATTAAATTCCAATTAAATATATGTATGGTTGTAATTTGACAAAACATGGAAAAGTTCAAGTGGTGTGAATAACTGTAATTTATCCAAGCTCACTTTCTTTGGTGCAAGTAGTGTAAATTTAGTTGATTTTGTGTTAATACTAGTGTTTCAAAATTTGGGGGTTCACTGTATTTATAATGCACCTCAAATGCAAAGGCAAAACGTAAATTAAAACAACATGTTAAATTCTTAAAGTTGAAAACATCTGAAACAATTGATAGGAATGTGAATCATTTCAAGTGTTTCCATTAGGGGTTGCCAGAGCAGATCTCAAGTAATTTGGAGATTTCATCATTTGCAATATTTACCATTATTTGTAAATGTAAAAAAAAATCAATACCATACAACATTAAATCTTTAAATGTTTCTCTAATGAATACAGTACCATGCAAAATTACTCACCCCCTTGAGTTTCATTTTTCATGTTTTGTTATCTCACAACCTGGAATTAAAATGGATTGTTTGGGGGCTTGCATCATTTCATTTACAGAATATTTAATTTATTGTGAGGCAGACAATAAATAGGACAAAATAATTTGTCCATTAATTTGTAGAGCCACCTTTTGAAGCAATTAGTGTCTATGAGCTTGCCACATCTTGCCAATGCTATTGTTGCCCATTCCTCAAGACAAATATGCTCCAGCTCCTTAAAGTTAAAAGGTCTGGACTTTGATTAGGCCAGTACAATACATTTACACATTTCCCTATAAACCACTCAAGTGTTGCTTTAGAAGTATACTTTGGGTCACTGTCCTGTTGGAAGATGAATCTCTGTTCCAGTCTCTTATCACTGACAGACCAAAGCATGTTTTGCTCCATAATATTCCTGTATTTAGCACCATTCATCTTCCCCTTGACTCAGACCCAGATATAGCATTTTCCTTGGTGGTTAGAGCACCTTCATCCATACAAAATGCTTGCTATTTTTGTCTGCAAGTGAAGGCTTTTTTCTGGCCACTGTTCCATAAAACCCAGCTCTATGGAGTATATGGCTTGTTGTGGTCATATGGACAGATACTCCAGTCTCTGCTTGGAAACTCTGCAGCTCCTTCAGGGTTACCTTTGGTCTCTGTGCTGCCCCTCTAAATAATACCCCCTTTGCCTGGTCTGAGAGTTTTGGTGGCCGGCCCTCTCTTGGCAGGGTTGTTGTGGTACCATGTTCTTTCCATTTGATGATAATGGACTTGATGGTACTCCAAGGGATCATCAGATATTTGGATATTTTGTATAACCCAACCCTGACTTTGTCCCCATTTGGTTAGTGGTGCCTCTTACTTAATGGTGTTGCCGCCTCTAGGCGCGTGTGCACGCACACACGTGCCTTTAAATGGTTTCTCAGTCTAGTTCTGTAGGCTACACATTTATGGGGAACACTGCTTACTTGACAGTTGTCCAAAAGACGACCATTGACACCTTGCACAAGGAGGGCAAGACACAAAATGTCTTTGCTAAAGAGGCTATCCGTTCACAGAACTCTCTGTGCACTTTTTTCTACCACATATTTTCCTTCACTTCGCCTCTTTATTAATATCCTTGGACATACAATAGGAACTAGACCTGTGCATTTCCAGAGAAAATGCTGAGTGTGATTGCACGGTCGCCGACGCCGCTCTCACACACGTACGT
>JAYDZF010000003.1:7901364-7911404 GCA_034509105.1 Microcambeva barbata
ATGGGTGGACTGGAGAATATTATAAGCACCAAGATTTATAGCTCAACAGCAACTAAAATTACATAAGATGAAAAGTTATAACTTGCAAAAAACATGATAAATTGGAGCTCTTGAATAATCAGTCCAGTTTTCTTAAATAGTCAGTTTTTCAGAAGTTCTTTGAGCAACACGCCCGGCTCCCGTCTCATGTATCTGGAGCAGCAGTTGTTGGCACATTCTCAAATCTACCTGGCTCCACTCTAGTTTACCCGTGGTGGTTAGCTTACCAGACTTAGTGTCTCCCTATTTATGGTGCAATGGTTTGATTGCTGGCTCATATCCTCAGATGTAATTATTAATTCATGCGATCACCATAACAAACGCAATCATTTGATAAGCTCCTTTTTAAAATTCTCCTCCGGTAGCACGACTGCCTCTGCTTCTGGTTAAAGTTGTTCCTTGTTGTAGTTATAAATACAACATTATGAATTGTAGTTATCATTTTTTTGTTAAATTAACCTGCATCTGTCTTTTGTATCCATTCTCTCTCTCTCGTCTTAACAGAAAGTAGAGCATTTAAGTAGAAGCAAGTAATGGTGATTTCCTCCTTTCAAGCCATTTTTGAAACTAAAGCCAACAATAGTAGGTATAACCTAACAAAATATCAATGTCTTAATAACTTGGCATATGCCCTTAAGCATCAATACAGCTTGACAATGACATCTCATGCTGTTCACAAGATGACTGCTGAGGCATGGACTCTCACTCTCCTTGAAGGGTGGCCCTCAGGCCATTAAGGTTCTGTGGTACAGAGTTACTAGCCTCTACATGCAGAATCAGCTGATCCCATAGGTATTTTATGGGATTCAGGTCTAAATTAAGTGCAGGCCACTCCATTTTAGGTACCGCTAATTCTCTAATGATGGTACATTGATGAGCTAGAGCATTGATGTCCATGAAGATGATTTTGGGCAGCATTATTTATGCAGAGGTACAATGACTGGATTATTGATGTTAATCTAGTAGTATGGGCTAGTATTGACTAGACACAACTTCCCACACTGTAACAGCACCACCACTAAACATCGCTGGCAGCCATCATTTATGCTTAGCGTATCGTCTTTCATCAGTGAACAGCACTGAGACCCACTGGTCCATCATCCACCATATATGAACCCTGGCCCATTTTAAGGTGCTCACTTTGGAATTATTTGATCACTGCCACTGTTTGTTCAATGTAAATGCATTTGGCATTTCCTTAACAATTCCTTATTAACAATTCAATTTGACTAATTTATCCATCACTGAAATAAATTAAACAAATTAGTAAGTAAGTCTTTGGTATATTCCTGCTGTTCCCATGAATGACCTGCTTGCACACCTTCACAGCGTGAACAAGCATGTCAGGTTCCTCAATTGAGAAGTGTAGCTGCATTTCTGGAATAGCATTCTGCCAAATTCAGACCGCAAATGACACACTGATTGGTCTATTGCTTGTTGCGCCCAAAACATCATTAATCAAAAAATGAACCATGCACGTATTTTTCCCTTAGTTACGGTTGCAAAGACACACTGTGTTAAGGTTCTAACTGAAACAGGAAATTTATTGGTCGATTCATGGATCAAACACCTGTAGTTAAATTTGCCGTTTAGCTCTTTGTTAGAGAACAGCAAGTTATGCAAAAAGTACTGAAACATTGGACAGTTGGACATGTACATTCAAAAGTTTAGAGAACATTAAGTTCACCTGCAAAGGTTAGAGTGCATCCTGAAATTTCAAAGCCAAATATCCCTAACATTTTTGAGTAACTGTATCTTTTGAGTATATATGTTTTTATCATCTTTTAATTCACATTAAAAACTTACTTTTACACTGATAAGTTTTTCATAAACAAAATCGTTACTATTTACTGCAAAATAAAACAGGGCTCATAGGGCTTCACCCTATAAGAATAAAGGCAAGGTGAGTTCAGGTTGTCACACCTTCAGTTAATGTTGGTGTTTTGCTCCTGCTCATTGCCAGAAAGTTTGGCAGTGTGCATTGACAGTGTTTATGAACCATCCAAGTTCAAATTGCCAGCTCGGCTCTGCATGCTTTAGTGTTTAGTTGTTATTTCATTTATTAATTCCTCTTCCATATTTCTTTCTTTCTTTCAGTGGTGACCAAACTGCTCATTCTCACAGCGTTCCCAACTGTGTCACCGGCAACTCCGCCAGTTCAAGCCAAAACAACCATCAGAAACGAGTATTTCAGGTCTAATGTTCCAGGTCTAACTTTCGGTCAGATTGACCACTTTAATTAAAGCCCACTTGTACCCTCATTTTTAGATTTATCTTTACTTCGAAAGCAGTAAAATTCTGGTTTGCTGTTTGATGTGAATGGAGGGTATGATTTTGCCAGGGATCCAGACAGCCACTTAGTGTATGTCTATATCTTTGTTCTCTAGTGATAAGTTTACATGTGATCAGTGTAGAATGTAGTTAGTCTGACAGAGTAGATTTCAGTGCGCATTCGGGCTTTAGAATAGACTATAACTAGTGAGTGTTTAGATACTACTGTAGCAGAACATTAGTCCTGAGGTACAACTCCAGACTCTGAAATTATAGTCTTCACAGCGGGGCGACTGGGTGATGTCAAGGCTAAATACTGCTAGGGCAAAGCTCCACACTTTTATGGTGCATGTGCCTCAGTGATACAACTGCTGAGAAAGCTGTTAAAGTAAGTGCACTGTTGTAGGACACTCTCAGGCCTGGCATATGCATATTACAACCCCCACAGAGACTCCAGCGACCAAACTGAAATCATACATTTTAAAGATTGTTATCCAAGTCTGGTCCCTGATTAATTCAGACTAGTGGCAAAATCTACAGGACGTTATTGTCGCTGAATTGCTGGTTGTCTAAATGGTGCTCGGTAAACAACATTGCTTTTGTAGATAACTGGTCCAGGAAGGCCTGGTCTTTCGAAGTGGGATGGTATCCACACCACACTAAAGGGTACTGCTTGCATTTCTTGCAGCAAAAATGTCAAGTTAAACCGTGACAGTGTAGCGGCAGATAGTGGTAACTGACTATCCAGAGCAAAGACCAGGCAGAAGACAAACAGGCTTAATCGACTGTCTGCGAATCTCCACCGGACTTGATAGATCCAAGAACATTGAGACTGTGTCTATTTTTTGTGGGAGTTATAAAAAAAAAACACAGTATCGAAAAGGTTATCATCATAACTTAATTAACAAGCAGAATAAAAACAATGGTAAAATGAAACTAAAACAAAGACTACTAAAGATTAGATTACTTGCATGTAAAAGTGTAATTTTAAATGAAATAACAGATAACTGTCTTAGTGCAATTTGTTTAACCGATACCTGGGCTAAACCTGATGAGTATTTAGGTTTAAATGAAGCACCTCCTTCAGAATAATGTTATGAACACAAGCAATATCTTCATGGTCATGGAAGAGGAGTAGCCACGATTTATCATGCAGATATAAGTCTTACTGTTAAATCAACTTCTACAGCTAACTCATTTGAGGTTCTTATAGCTGACAGTCAATAGATCCGCATTTGATAAAGCTAGTATGTTTAAACTAGTTAATATTTATCAACCACCTGCTCCTTAAAATTTACAGATTTTATTTATTTATTCCAAACAGAACAGGCCTTAATTGTTGGAGACTCCAATACTCATTATAAAAATAAGTCAGATCTATTTTAAAATGTACAGGTATTTCCCAAATGGCACAGCAAGAAGGTCCTGGTATCCCCAGGTAGGGCGATCTAGGTCCTTTCTATGTTGAGTTTGTATGTTCTCCCCGTGTCTGTTTGGGTTTCCTCCAGGTACAGTCCAACGACATGCTACCAGGTTGATCGGAGACACTGAATTGTCCTGTATGTACCTGCGATGGACTGACACCCCATTCAGGGTGTTACAGTGTTCCTTGTGCCCATTGAAGTGCTGTGATAGGCTCCAGCACCCATCTCTGACCCTAATTAAGATAAGGAGTTAAAGAAAATGAAAGAACAGGTATTACCCAACAGGACCCACTAACCGCTCTGAACATACCTTAGATTTAATACTAACTTATGGTATAAACATATAGTCACATAAACAACGTGGTTTCAGCACAAAATGACCTGATTTCAGATCACGCACTTCTAATATTTGAAGTGTCTCTATCTAATAAAATACAGCAACTGCATCATTTTAAATCTAAATGTACTATTGCGTCTGCAACTGCAAAACATTCTTAAATTACCAGATATGCCAACCTTTAGATTACCTTTTAGAACCTAAATACCAGGAAAGTCAAAACTTAGAGTTTTATTTATATGTAAAATATTGTTTAAAAAGACTAGCACCACAACCTGACTAAAATAAAATGTCTTGTTAAAAACATTCATTATCAATCTTTCTTTTTTAAAGTTAGATATATTGCGGGCTACAAGCTATCTTAAAAACTATCCAACACATTTGCTGACACATTTGAGCGAAGTGCACTGACCGAGCAGATGCCAATTCAAAACAAAAACAAACGGATGGCCTTCAAAATAAAAGCCTTGAAATTGTATTTTGTGTACCGATCACATTTCCTTTAAACTTGTAATTTACAAACAATTTCACACAGGCCGGTCAGAGATAGTCAGAGGACCGGATGTGACCCATGGGCCGTACAATGCCCAGTTCTGTTCTATGATATATTTAGCACACACACAAACTAAAGCAAGCAGCATGAAAGTTAGAACACAAGAGGTGGCACAATAAGCAGAAAGTGTAAACGATTGCATGGAGAGATGCACAAACTGAGTATAAAAATGCACCTTTGAAAGCTAAAGCTAATTTGTTCTTATATTATATATCCATAAATTAGTTATAAATAATTTCATTTCAAAACAGTGTCAAAAATAACAAAAAATGCTTGTGAAACTCAGTCCCTTGCCAATGTTAATTATCAATGCAGTTTGAGCAGCATAAACGATAATAATGAATTATCTAAACAAGGTAATCCAACTAAATTATTTTACACTTTTCCAAAATAAAGTAATTAAATTATCAAAATTATCATCATGTTTACTTGACCCAGTTCAAACTTGTTACTTAACGATTTACTTTCAGACATTATAGAGCATTTACTTACTTTAATAAAGCCTTGGTTATATAAACAAATTATTCAAATGCACTGTTATTAAAGCTAATCTTGATCCACATATTCTTTGTAATTATATGCCAATTTCAACCATTGCATTTGTCTCCAAGATTCTAGAAAAAGTAGTTTCTAAATATTCTTATTTACATGAAAACAGTATTCATGAAAAAAATCAGTCAGGATTTAGACCCTGAAACTGCATTAATGAGGGTTTTTAATGATTTATTAATGTCCACTGAAAGTGGGTGTGTCTCATTTCTTGTTTTATTAGATTTTACTGCAGCATTTGATACTGTTGATCATAACATTTTACTTGATAGGCTAGAAAATACAATAGGTGTTAAAGGACTTGCTCTTTTTTGGTTTAATTTGTATTTAACTGAATGCTCTCAATTTGTCCATGTTAATAATAAATGCTCAGATGGTACAAATGTAAAATATGGTACCTTTAGGAGAAACAATTCATAAACATGGCATTAATTTGCACTGTTATACAGATGACACAGAGCTGCCAAACTTAATGACACAAACACAATCAGTAAGCTTGAAGATATAAAAAAAGTTATGGTTGCTTTCTTTACGTAATAACTTTAAACTAAGAAATGAACTTTCTGTAAATTACGTGGAAAACTGATCCACAGATTTATAACATCTCAATTACATTATTGTGATGCTCTTCTAACTGGATGCTCTGGTGGATCCATAAACACACGCTTAAGCGTAGCAGCGCCAGTGCTAACTAGAATGAAAATATTCATCTTTTTTTTTCAGTGGCTACACTGGCTACCAGTAACTCTTGCATTAACTATACTTTTGCTAACTTAAGTGTTAAATGGTCTTGCATCTCAGTATCTGAGAGAGCTTTTTGAGCACTACAACCCAGCACGCTCACTTCATTCACAAGATGCAGGGTTAGTTATAGTTCCTAGAATTAAAAAGATCACAGCAGGTGGAAGAGCATTTTCTTACAAAGCTCCCCAACTTTGGAATAACCTCTCTGCATTGTTTTTTGTTGTTGTTTGCATGAATAATGCAATAATGTATAAATCCTGTTTGAAAATATTCTCCAGTCCACCCAAAAATGAGTCTGGTTCCTCCAAGGTTTCTTCCTGTAATTTCATTTGTTTTTTATTGCCACACTTGCTCAAAATACAATTGAATAAATAATAATCTAAATTATCAATCAATAAACAGTCAATAATTTGGATATATCTGCTTTTAGTTTCTACTCACCCAGGAACCTTATGGTTTGCTCCATTGGTTGAGGTTGCAGATGCCACCTGACCATTCTGTCCAATAACAACCATTCCTAAGAAGAACAATATCATATAAAACATACTTTCAGTGAAAGATTTTAAAATACATAATAAATCAACAAGAGTTAATATATCAAAATTACCAATAGTATCATGGGAGCGTAGGTCTATCTTTTGCTGTCGCATTGACAGTTGAGGTTTTGGTTGATATGGACCACAGGACATGGATGGATCAGGAAAAACATTCTGAGGGGAAAAAAATTCATGTACAGGCACACACACACACACAAAGAGAATGAAAATGAAAATTCCAGATGTATGTAGTTGCGTATGGTTACAGAAAGGATGAGCAAAAGGATTTGACCCAAAAAAAAAAAACTGTCAACAGTACTTGCCAACATGTTTTAAAAAATCGTTCGACCATTTAATGTCATTAGAATCAGACGCTATTTATTCAGGTGCCTTTGTCAGTGAATATGAATGAGAATCCAAACACCAGACAGTCACTTAAAAAACAAACAAACAAAAAACCCAACATTTTACCTGATACAACATAATACCAGATAACATGGGTTTTAAAAACATGATGGGATCACCAATATCCTGTATGTAATCACATATTTCAGAAATTGTATTTTTCAGTGGCATTCAGGGGACTGATGTAAGCTGTAAAACTAACACCAATGTTTGAGGTGTTGAGTTTTAACCTCAGCTGCAGGTTACATTGAACATTGATCTGTTTTGGCACAAGAAAAGACACATTTGGTCATTTCTGATAAACAATTGAAAAGGGTTAAATTGTGCCCTCTGCTTTGTGGACAAAGTGCACCTGGTAAAGAAGCAGTCTTAAGAACAAAGGGACAAATGCTAGTCTGTAGCTCTCCCAGATCTGTGAAATCACAATCAGTAGTTATTAATGTATAAATGGGTTCATGATATCCAAAAATATGAATAAAATGTGCCTCTGAAAAACATTTTTGTTCTATTTAGTTTTAATGGTGTAGTCAAACAAGCAATATTTATACAAAGTTAAACGGCATTACATATTAAAATGTTGTTTAAATTTATTCTGACGATATAGCCCTAACTCTTGGTTTCGATTGTTTATAAAATACTAACCTAAAGATTTAAAATATAATTTAAATAGAAGTTACAAAAATCTCATTTAATATCATTCATATCACATTTAAGTAGTAAAAGAAACACACTGCTTACCTTTCTGTAATTTGGCTGGCATTTCTTATTTAGCCACTGTGAGAAAGTGTTTATCGACTTGTTTGTGGACAAACTTTCAGATTTAAAGCCCATGTCTTCAGCAAATGTTGACGCTACATTCAGTAACAGAAATACAATAACAGGATAATGCTCAAAAAAATCTGAAAATGCAGAGAAACTAGAAGTAGTTCTTGGTAACCAACAGTCATTGTAATCTTTTGCACAGCCACAAGGTGATTGCCTCTTGTCTCCTTCATTTATGTTGCATACATGGTGTCTGAAAAAATCTCATGCATTCTAGTATTTTTTTTGACAAAACTCAAGTTCAATAGAAAATTCACTGTACATAATTATTATGCAAAACATGACATCATAAAAACGATGTGAAATATAGTGCATCACAAAAGTGAGTACACCCCTCACAATTCTGCAGATATTTAAGGACATCTTTTTATGAGACAACACTGACAAAATGACACTTTGACACAATGAAGAGTAGACTGTGTGCCGCGTATATACCTGTGTAAATTTATTCTTCCCTAAAATTACTTAATATACTAATTATTATTATTAAATATTAATGTCTTAACCACTGGCAACAAAAGTGAGTACACCCCAAGACACTGCACCCCTAAATGTCCAAAACAGGTCAGGACTGAATCCCCAGAGCTCACAGGCCATGCCATTTAGCAAGGTACCTAACCTATATCTGCTCCCTGGGCGCCGTGGCTAGGACTGCCCACCGCTCTGGGCATGCATGCTCACTGCCCCCTAGTGTTAACTAGTGTGTATATGTGTGTTTCAATGCATAGATTGAGTTAAAATGTGGAGGACAATTTCACTGCACAGTGATTAAAAGAGAAGATATAAAAAAAGAAATCAAGTCCATATAGATTGCTCCCTTCTGTTAGTTGGCTCAACTTGATTTGTGGTGATGTTGGGGTATATTTCTGGAGTTTATTATTGTGTTGTAATTGACATTCTGTCTGCCATTTTCTTTTAATGTATTTTGTTATCTGTGGTTTGGCGTCTGATACAAAAAGTTCAAGTTTTGTTGACTGCATGGATGATGGTTCACATGCCAGCCTGTCTGCCTCTTCATTTCCTTGATTCCTGATGTGGCTTGGAATCCAGCAAAATTTTATTTCAAGGTATTCTTTGTTAAGTCTTTGGATTTGATTCATGATTTTGTTAAACATTATAGGGCTTGTAAGCATGATTTTGAATCTGTGTATATTATTGATTTTTAAAATTAGGTTGTAATCCCATGGATATTGCTTGAGCTTCTGCTGAGAAGACAGAGCTTTCTTTAAGTAGCTCTATACTTTGTGAAAAGGTTTTTGGTGTAGCTGACTGTAGCCGACACCAGGTTTGGGGATTTTGGCCATTCATATATATCATTATATAAAATATAGATATAATTATCTTATATCTAGGAATCTGCTTAAGAATCTGTTTGGGTGGGTGTGTTTTTAATTTAAAGTCCATGATTATATGTGATTTAATGATGTCAGGTGTTCCGTGACCAATGGTCATATTATTTATATTATGGAATTTTTTTCCTTTTTTTTAGGCATACTATTTGTGTCACAAAGATTTATCAGTGTTCATTTGACAGCAAATTTAGATTTTTCATCTGAATTGTTTTAGCTGTAGTCCAGTTTTAGTCAACTAATTATCAAAATAAGATGGTTGACTAAATCTACAGTTGATTTAGTTGAGTAAAATATATAAATAGTAAAATATTTATATATAAAGGGTGTCAAATGTAAATGAGTTTATCAATTAATTTTGTTTTATATTACTTTTTTAATTTGCAAAGCACCTGAAACCGATTTAACAAATTTCAAACATATTTAATTACTTGACCATAGGTTAATTCAGGTTAATTATTTTAATTTTTAATCATGCCAAAACACTTTCAAAAAGAAATGTTGCAATGCCATCAGTCTGCTTTCTTTGTGCTATCAATGTGACCACAGTGTATAAAAATTGTTGTTTGGTTCTATTAATTTTAATTACTTTTAAATACTGTTTACACAGTGTCTGGTGTTTCATTATGTCAAATGAGAAATGTGTCATTGTGACATTGTCAAGTTAACTTAGTTCCGTGAGTAAAGGCTGTTTCACAGACTCGTCTGGTCTTCTTGAGTTTAGATCAAAATTGTGAGTAGTTTAACCGTGTTACTGTAAAAGAGATTAAAACTGATTGGAGGCTATGCGGCTTGTCCCGCCTCTTCACATAAGTTATGTGGATCTCTTCCTAACTGCTCTTTACCTTCCATAAAACTAACCAAGTTCTGATGTCATCCTTGTCAGACATTTTCAATGTCGTGGTATTTTGTGGGTCCCTCTGGGATTTATTATGATAGATACTTTTTTAATCACTTTGCAGTGAAATTCGTTCTCCGCATTTAACCCAATCCGTGCAGTGAAACACACAC
>JAYDZF010000003.1:7948039-7959916 GCA_034509105.1 Microcambeva barbata
TTAGCCTGCGCGGTCGGCCACACAGCGGTGGCCCAGTCCAGTGCCTTGCCTGCCAGTCGTGAGATTATGAATGAAATTAGATAACTTCCCTCAAAGGCTTAGGTCTGTTAAATAAAAAATATACATACGTGAACCAACTGTGAACGAAAGTAGCAGAAAACTATGGAACTCTTTGTTCATTGTTAATAGTTTTGGATAACAAAGTTGTTTTTGCTAAGAAAGAAAGTGTTGGGGTGGTTTAACTCCCTGATATGAATGAAGGTCATATTACGCAGGTGGGACCTTCACTGTACATCAGTGAGTTACATGAGCCCTAGAGGTGACTAATTACAGTTGCTGGGTAAGATTTACAGACGGGTAAAACTCTGCTCCTGGAACAGTTGGAATTGGAAAACTGGGTGGGCCAAAGTTATAAAAAGACTGCGCTGACCCCTGTTCGGGGTCTGTGATGCTTCGTCCTCTTTGGAGTTGATAGCAGAACGCTGCAGAGGGAGTTTGCAGGGAGCACCTACCTATTCTAAATAAACCTTTTTGAATTACTCAATAATGTATCCTGATCATTCAGTTTACAAACAAAAGATTCATCTTTACCAGGTCCTACCAGCCTTTAATTCAGATTTTAAAAAATCTGTTTGATCTGAATTAAGTAGAAGAAAGTTATATGACATACAGTTTTTCATATTGTTTAGACTATCTTCGAGTTTACTGATTGTGTTTGTGTTGTTAGCTTTGGCTGATATATACAATGATCCTGACCCTTGTTTTAACATACTGCAATTGTTTCACACTTCAATTCAGCCAGTGACAGTAATGCCTTAATAAGCTAACACCAATGAGCACGAGGAAATGGAAACAGGCGTTATGCCCATTTTTGCTCCCCTGTTAGCTCTCTATTGGAGCAAGCAATAGAATAGTCTAACCATAGTCTTACTCTCGAGTAGTAAAGGGTGGTTTATAAATAAAAAGTGAAATGCTTTCATGCTTTGATTTGTTCAACTTAATGTAAACATTCGATGGCTTTTTTTTAATTAAGGCTTCAAAATAGTATCTTCATCTTCATTGTCTTTCCCTTTATCCTAATTAGGGTCGGGGAGGGATGCTGGAGCCTATCCCAGCTCTTCACCGGGCGCAAGGCACAATGTAACATCCTGGATGAGGCGCCAGTCCATCGTAGGTACCTACAGGACAATTCAGTGTCTCCAATCAACCTGGTAGCATGTCTTTGGACTGTGGGAGGAAACCGGAGTATCCGGAGGAAACCCACGCGGACACAGGGAGAACATGCAAACTTCACACAGAAAGGACCTAGATCGCCCCACCCGGGGATTGAACCCAGGACCTCCTCGCTGTGAGGCGACAGTGCTCAAAATAGTATCTATTAAATTAAATTAAATTGAATAGTAAAATGTATCATCTCTGGACCTGTACTTTTATTGCTACTGTGTTTTCATAAACCAAACACACCTAGATCGAATAAAATATTTAATTTACACGCATGCATTCACAGACAAATAGACAGATACGCTCCACTACACTAGGTGGCGGTAAAATATCTGCTGCCATTACTCAAAGAAGAAAATGGACAGCTTATCGTCAACGTAATGGTATTTGTGTTACCCATTTTTGTTTAATAAACGAAGTGCCCTCAGACAGGTTCAAATCGATAAATACGCACATCATCAATTTATTTCAACAATCCTTTGACAAATCTAGTTAGTAGTAATTTAGGCAGTACGCTATGAAATACATCGGGCCTTCTGACAATCGGTTGTATTTAAACTTTATTTTATATGAAATAAGTGTAAAATTATGTCGTAGACAATATCTCTTTACAAACTTTGTTTAAACCTGCTCCCTCCAGACTATAGGTAAGCGAAGCTTCTTTTACGTTTCTAAATCTAATCCGTTTCACATGTTAACTAAATTGTATCCCGCATGCGAAAGGACATTGAATCAACGTTGATTAAACGTAATTAATGGTTAATGGTTGATTCAACGCCCCTCTGCTATCTGGGATGTCTCATCCGATTTGAATACTTTGTTGATCTGTTTTATCTTTCATGTAATCCGTTTGTTACATATGTAAAATTCAAACCTGTTAACGATGTTTTAATGCGGCACCCGGTGGTCTGTCGATACCTAATCTCTAACGTAGAATAAATTTACAGAAATAATACATTTTTATCTTTTTGTTCCTTTTTACAGTAGACAAAAGACAGCACGTATCAGTAGATGTATATATTATTAAGCTCTATCTAGCTCATCTCCAAAGCTTTATTTCCTTTTATAAAGTAGGTATACCCTGCTGGAAAATAATAGCTCATACTAGCTTAGATGGTCAAGCTGGTTGACCAGCTTTTTCATCTTAAGCTGTGTTTAGGAAAATGGTAGCTGGTCAACTAATCTAAAATCAGCTTGTAGCTGGTAAGACAAAATAAAACCACCTGGTGGCTGGTTGTTGGTCAGACCATCTCAAACCAACTTGTAGGTGGTTTGTACCTGGTAACTGGTGTATAGCTTGTAGATTGTCAGACCAATTAAAAGCAGCTTATTTACTATTATGACCCAGTCTAGGGTTGGGTCGCAACAGCGTGATTAAGGCTAAGAGGTGTGTAGTGCTGTGTTGTACCGGTGCACAGGAATGGTCAGAAACGCACCAAGCTTCAAGGAAAGGGATTTGTATTTACAATATATACAAAATACACATATAACTGGGGAACAACTTCAGGAGTGACCAATTCCAAAACAACAAACAAAAGCACTGTAATTATAACCTAGCTTACCTAAAAAGAAAGAAAACCAAAGACAACAAAGAACTTCCCTAACTCCCTTAATAGAAACAGATGCAAAACCCACGCCCAAAAGAAAATGGCATTCACACCCCTACAACCCAGTGACTTGAAAAATAAGTGGTAAAACACACACCAAAACACTATATACACAGCAAAAGTTCCAATAAGGGTCAGGCAAAAATCAGAGTCAAGTACATGTAGTCAAAATTAGCAGAATCGAATAGAGCAGAAACACAACAACAAGCGCGCATCGGCCAAGCGAGCTGGTGAAGACTGGCTCCTGCTGCAGTTTAATACCGTCCCCTATTAGTGATGTCATCAGGGGGCGGAGTACTGCCTCAGGTCGATGGAGCAGCAGCTGCAGCACAAAATGGCGGAGTGTCTGCACAAATACACAACACTAACAAAAAAAATCATTTACACACACAGGATGTAACATTTACATTCCTTAACCACTAGGCCACCTCCACTCCACTTATTATTCTAAATTAGAAGCACCTGTTTGTGTGGGGTGGACTGGTGTCACTCAATAAGACTCCCAACTACTAACATGGCTAAGACCAAAGAGCTGTCCAGAGACACCAGAGTCAAAATTGTAGACCTCCACAAGGCTGGAAAGGGCTATGGGGCAATTGCCAAGCAGCTTGCTTGGAGCAATTATTAGAAAATGGAAGAAGCTAAACATGACTGTCAGTCTCCCTTGGACGGGGGCTCCATGCAAGATCGTGGCATATCAATGATCCTATGAAAGGTGAGGAATCGGCCCAGAACTACACGGGAGGAGCTGGTCAATGACCTGAAGAGAGCTGATCACTGTTTCTAAGGTTACTATGGGTAATACACTAAGACGTAATAGTTTAAAGTCATGCATGGCACGGAAGGTTCCCCTGCTTAAATCAGCACACATCCAGGCCCGTCTTAAGTTTGCCTATGACCATTTGGAGGATCCAGAGGAGTCATGGAAGAAAGTTCCGTGGTCAGATACCAAAATAGAACTTATTGGTTTTAATTCCACTCGCCGTGTTTGGAGGACGAAGAATGATGAGTACTATCCCGAAAACACCATCACTACTATGAAACATGGGGGTGGAAGTATCATTCTTTGTTTTTCTGCACATGGGAAAGGGCGACTGCACTCTATTAAGGAGAGGATGACCGGGCCATGTATTGCGAGATTTTGGGGAACAACCTCCTTCCCTCGGTTGGAACATTGAAGATGGGTCGTGGCTGGGTCTTCCAACATGACAATGACCCAAAGCACACAGCCAGTATAACCAAGGAGTGGCTCTGTAAGAAGCATATCAAGGTTCTGGAGTGGCCTAGCCAGTCTCCAGACCTAAACCCTGTAAAACTTTTTTGGAAGGCGCTCAAACTCTGTTTTTCAGCGACAGCCCAGAAACCTGGCTGATCTGGAGAAGATCTGTGTGGAGGAATGGGCCAAAATCCCTGCTGCAGTGTGATCAAATCATGCACATTAACCTGAAGACAACTTCTGCGTGGAGACAGTTCTGAACTGCACATGTGCACCAAGTGTGAGTCCAGCAGACCCCTCAAACGTGCATGTATGCATTTATCTGTGGTGACATTCTGCTTTTCACAAACAATACCTTTTATATATGGAATAAGGAACACATTACATGTGAAGGAAAAACTTCAGTTCATTTATTATTACATATTTCCGTTTAGGTAGAAAAAGTTTATATTCATTAATTAGCTTGCCCATGGGCAGATGTCCTCAAGAAGCAAATGATAGAGAACTGTGTAAAGCCAAATCCTCTTTCTGTAGAGCTGACCCAACTGGTTTTCCAGCCCCGACCCTCTGACCTAGCTGGTCTTCCAGCCTGACCATCTGCTTAGCCCAAATAATAGACGTACACTCAAATTTTTCATTGGACCACCTTTAGGTTTGATTACTGAATGCATTCAGAATGTGGCCTAATTTTCACAAGCTTCTGCAATGTCAAATGTATTTCTGTCTAGAGTTACATTAAAGTTTTTTTATTCTTAAATTGATTTGCTTCTTCAGCGCATCCCAAAGATTCTCAATAGAGTTCAGGTCTAGACTATGTTGTGGCAAATTAATGTGGAAATGGTGCTCCGTGAACCTCTCATGCTCTCTTTCCCAATTTGAACCTGATTAATCTTGGCATTGTCATCTTGGATTATGCCTGTGCCTACAGGGAAGAAGATGGAATAACCTTTCAGTATATTCCGGTTTGTCATCTGACCTCATTCTTTGGGCACATAATGTTGCTGAACCTAGACTGCAGCAACTTGACCAACTGCATCAACCTCAAATCGTAGGCACTTGGCATGTTGAGTGCATCACTTCCGTCATGTCTCTTCTTACCCTGATCACTCTGGAACAGAGTAAATTTTGACTCATCAGACCAGGTGCCCAAATAATTCTTTATAAGGGGCCAAAAGTTAATCTCAGTCATGAGTCACAGGCCAAAACTGAAAAGTTATGTTATATAATATTTAAATATTGTGTTAAATAAAAATATATCACAGTTTTATTGTTACATAAAACACTACTGTTTATTCAACAGTTTATTAGGAGTAGAAACATTTGTAAAGAACGGGATTAAGAGCAAATTATTCAGATTATTATGAAGATGAGATTTAGAGGTAATGTAAGCTGAGGTCTAAAATGCAGAAAATCACAGTAGCCAAGAAGTGCAAAACAAATAACATTAAAAAAATACAGCAATAAATAATACATTTGTAGTATTTACACTGTAGTGCCAAACATCATTTTCAGGTATTTATTATACATACAATAAAATTAAACTAACCGTATAGGAATGTGTAAAAAAAACTTTTTTAATGTAAAAAACTATTAAACTTTGTATAAACACTGAATTAATAAAGCAGCCCGTTTCTGCCCCTTTCACACATGCATTCTCGCGAATGCAAAATTAAATCTTGCAAGCCCCAAAAAAGACCTCGCGAGTATAAAATGTGTAAGTGTTAAAATTGATCTTGTAAGCATAAAAAAAACTAATGAGCGCGAAATGTTAAAATTTATGCCCCTGTGTTTTGACACAATCTGACACCATAGGAAAGAAGGGCACAAAGTTTTGGAGTTTCTAAATATGTTCTTACTGGAAGTTTTGCAAAAGGTCTGTTTTCAGGAAACATTTTCACACAGTTTTAAAATTGTGTAAGTGGTAAGCAGATTCATTTTAAGTTAAGTTTTAGGTTTTTTTTTTGGTTTTTGAAGATTCACTGTGTGAACACTTTGCAGCTGACATGACTCACGTCTACTTCCTCTGTGGCTGTTTTTTTTTTTTGGCTGTTTTTCCGTTGATTAGGGTTCTATCAGGAACATTGGTATTGACTATATATTTTAATGCTTATGCAAACAAAAAGTGCATATTGCTTCAAATGAAATCTGTTTTAATATAGAAGTTGGTGAAACTATTTATTTTATGTATTCAGTATTTATTTATCTTACTTTTATAAAATTAATAAAACATCGCAAATATTTTTATAATCATGATAATTCTGGCCGTCTTAATTGTGGTACACACTTTTACCAGTGCTGAACACATTAAAAAATGTCCAGTCTGATGTTTTCGTTGTGCTAACCTAATGTATCACTTTCTTTATTTTATCTAGATCCTGAAATCTTAAGTACAGTGGGTGTCAAATTCTGCACGAACTGCTAACTTTATTCCCACCAAACAAGCATGTCACGTGTATTGTACCTACCTTTTCAGTCTGATTGGCAATTTGTTTAGTCACTGGTAAAAGTGTTTCACTTCTTCTAAATGTGTTTTTATTATGGTAAGAGTTTTTCAAACATTTTTCCCCTTTGTATACAATTTATACAAATTCTATTTACCTTTGGGATTTGTTTTCTAAAATGATAGTTTTTTACATCTCGGCCACGATTCAAAATGGTTGTATATCAATGAAAAACTAATATAACTATATAATGAAAAACTCAAGTGATGCCTGTAATCATTTAGTAGTTCTGGGCTCTTGTGACTTCCTAGATGAGTCTTCAAGAGCTCTTGGAGTAATTATGGTAGGCCTGCCACTCCTGGACAGTTTATGAATTTTTTGAATTTCTTTAGATTGGGGCTTAATGTTTTGCTTTTTGAGATATTTTAGGTTACTTCATGTCATGCCTTTAATTCTACCGGTCTGGCAGTAATCAGGCCTGGTTGTGCATTGTGAAATTGAAGCCAACTCTCCCAAAATTGTGGTTAATCACAGTTAATTCATTTTATATGCATTGACAATGAATACAATTTAAGGAACATTAAATATTGTTAAATACTATTATTAACACTTTCAATACTATGTTTATATTTGATTTTCTGACGATGAAAATAATACCTTATAAATTTAGTTTTTACATGCCTTACATCTTATTTGTGAAATGAAGGTTCCACACTCTGCTTTCTAAATGTTTTTACTCATTCATTCACTCATTCACAAGTCTTTAAGTAAGTATTTTTATATGTTTGTCTTTAGGATTGTGATCATCTAAAAATGAAAACAGATTATCTGAAAATACATTCCACATATCTACTGGCAGGATGAGAAAAATGATGCAATTTTGCTATTATTATAAATGGTAAGACAAAACATAATTTGCAAATATTTATTTCTAGCTACCTCATGTTACTGTAATATATTGTCTATGATACTGATGTTCCATTTAGAATAGGGCTTTTCTCTTAACACCACATTTAATTTCTAGGTTTTTGTTCTTTAGTGCTTTAGTTCTTCATCAGTACTACATTTTCAAAATCCTACACACATTCTTTGGAGACAGGTCAGGACCTTTTCATCTTTGATTCGGAGCACTCGGTGTGTGATCTGTAAACCTGAAATGCTGGTTTATCAGACCACAATACATGTTTCTACTGTGATGGAAACTTCCACTGTCTTTTTTTAATACTGATTTTGTATCAAATCATGATTACAATCACCTACCTGTCATTTTAAATCATGATTAGTGAGTTTTTGTTGTTGTTGAAATGAGTTACAGGAATTTTGTGTGTATTAATAATTATAATGATATTAGGAAAATTATTAGTTGCAATAGCGTTCAGACTTTCTCAAGATTATAAGTCAGCAGTTGTAGAGAGGATGCAAGATGCAATTGGGTCATTTGACATACTAATGTATTAAAATATGTTGTGTTGTTTACTACATATTCCAACATTCTCTTTAATTAAGCAGGAGGTACCTTGTTCCACTGATGGTTATAGGCTTGATTTCTATTGGTCTTTTGAATCTGCCTGTCTTCAATACAAGTCCTAAACCTGTCATTATACATGTGGATCCCAGTCATCGAGAGGTAAAAGTTTTTATGTATTTTATGTGTATTATCTGAATTATTTTAAATGCCATTTTCATTCTAGAAGTTTTTCATGTTTACAAAGTCGCTGAATTTTCCCTATTTTTGTGTAAATGTAAAACTGCTAAAATTATTACAGTTGACCACTGACTTGAACCAAAGGTTAGTTTTGAAGTCAAATGTTTATATGTTAAACACATTTTTTTCAATTAGAAATTATGTAAAAGAAATTATTGAGTGATATAGCTCCCAAACCACCCCCTAACCTTTCTAATGTCTTAAATAGTATTTACTGCTATAAATACAAAAATATTTTCCTTTAAATCCTAATTTGTGGAATTGACATTACTGTAATAAACAATAATACACACTATACTGCATTGTACTTTAAACAATATTAAAGTATGTGTGCTCTGCCATACACCATAACAAATGTATTTTTTTGTTCTTACCAGTATTTTTCTGCTCATTCGTTTTGATAGAAAATTATACGAAATTTTAAAAACCTGTCAGAAAATACAGTCATAATGTTTGCTCACTGTTTATATTGGGTTTGTTAAACCTAGGGAGCTGCATTGCTGTCTACATAGGCAATCTAAGTAGAGAGTATTCGATTTAGACATTGCCTTATAAGTGAGGTAATTTGAACACACTATACAGCTGTTGCATATGGTTTCATTTAATAAGCTCACACAGTTAGCATAATGCCATTCAAAGCATTCATAAATCATTTATTCATATCAAACACCAATAGTAATTTGTTAACATTTGAAAAGAGTACTTATAGCTCCACAATGCTGCCACGGTAGAGAGCGCACTAGATTTGTGTGCTTGTTTGTGACATCACGTGTTTTGTTTGTCTGTGAATTTTGGTTTGTAACCAAATTTGTTTGCATTTTGAACACAATTGGGGCGGGCCTATTTTACTTTTTAAAATCATTTTATACAGTAGTGCTCAAAAAATAGCAGTCCAACATCGGGGACCTGATAAATCACTGTTTTAGTTGAACATAGCAAATCATTTACTTGGAAGTGTGATAAAGTAATGAAAACAAAACAAACCCCAAAATTAGGACATGTAATATTGCTTATTCCAAGTATTCAAATCATTGTTCAGAATCGACTTGTTTAAATTGGGTTAAAATAAATCCTGCCAGAAAAGAAAATCCATCACCCAAATTGGTGTCTGAGAAACCAAATGTAATCGATTGTAGTTGTAATAATCTAGAGAGAATTTCTTCTCAGAACCGACTAAAAGAAGAAATAAACACATTGATTCAACAGGTTGAGGAAGGCATAGTTAGATTTTTTTTTTTCAGAATTGAGTAGCTCTTGGACATCGTGGTAAAAGTCAAGTAGTCTTTAATGTCATTTCAGATACATTTCAGTTCACATATTGAAATGAATTGTCGTTCCATCTGTACTGCGGTGCAACACACAACCAAAAAAGTCTTGTGTAAATTATAGCAGTACAACGCAGTTGTGTGTATTCAAATTAGTGTTCATGTCCCATCATATGTTTGTGTGCCAGGGTCCGTGTGGGCATGGAGGGGCTAGGATACCCTCATACACACAAACCAATGATGGGACTTGAACACATAGAAGATATGGCACTAACTTACAATTATTAATTTTTAATATACATGTGTTATCACGTTCACCACTATTTCAATATATCTTACTTTTACCAAATTCATATTACAGTGTGTGATCATCTTTTAAATCACACTTACAGACATGGGTCATTTTCAATCCATGTATTTTAAGGTGATTTATTAATAGAAAAAATAGAAAAGCATTATTCAGTGTTTATTTTTCTCAAAGTAGGCCTACATATGCACATTGCACTTTTGTTTGTTGTATTCTGTTATTGTAAAAGGTTAACTTTAAAAAGATAACTTTATAGAATGTAGAACTCTTTTCACTGCTGTGCTTTATACACAGTAGAACTCTCTTCACTGCTGCGCTTCATATTTTGCTATTTATTTCTTAATTGCGATATAATTGATATAATTTCTTAGCATAGTCAATGGTTTGTTGTTGTGTTTCAAACAAATTATATTTTTTCAAATGCTAAATGGAAGCAGTACTGCTGTGTTTATAAATACTATTATTAAACCCACTTCTTTGTTTTTCCCACCTTTCTTAGCGTGTCCATTCCTATGCCAGAAGTGTGTTGGCCAGAGAATGCAGACCATCATTTTCAAGAAAGAAGATTGAATCTATGTATTCTATCTCTTTACCAGTTGAAGAGCCATTACTACAAAAAAACAGCAACTTAACAAAATCAATGTTTAGCTATCCTCCACCATTTGGATTTTTTAACCTGCACAACAAGTTAGAAAAAGTCCTGGATCATCTACCAATTTTCTTGTCAGAAAGGAATGAAAAACATGGTTGTCGCAAATGTGTTGTAGTTGGCAATGGGGGGATACTTCGAGGTCTGGAGCTTGGGACTTTTCTGAATCAGTTCAATATCATCTTAAGGTAATGTAAATCTTGCACGTCTTTATTTTATAAGCAGCTTAAATTGTATAAGTATTCTGATAACTCTTGCTGAGACACCATGCTCCCCCACATTCAAAACATGATTAGACTTTTTTATGTTATAAATAAGGACCGTTTGTGATGAAGTAGTAGGACCTTTCACTGCACACCAGCATGAATGATCTAAATTCCCCGGTTTGGATTGTGGCGATGCCAGCCACTAGAATGCACAAAATATTATGTTGTAGGAGAGTTGGAAGGAAGGACATCTGGCATAAAGAGTACCAAAAAGGCCATGTAAACTGACGGAGTGGGGACAGTGTATACTGAAGCACATAGTGCAAAGAGGTTGCCAACTGCAGAATCAATCACTACAGACCTCCAAACTTAATGTGGCCTTTAGATTAGCTCAAAAACAGTGCACAGGGAGCTTCATGGAATGAGCTTACATGGTCGAGCACCTGCATCAAAGCCATACATCACCAAGTGCAATGTAAAGTGTCGGATGCAGTGGTGTAAAGCACGCCGCCACTGGACACTAGAGCAGTGGAGGTGCGTTCTCAGACGGACGAATTGCGCTTTTCCATCTTGCAATCTGATGGACGAGTCTGGGTTTGGCTGTACTTGTCTGACTTCATTGGGCCAAGCTTTTGTTTCATCAGACCAGAGAATTTTGTTTCTTATGGTCTGAGAGTCATTTAGGTGCCTTTTGGCAAAAGTGGTTGTCTTTTTGTATCTCCTCTCTCCACAGACTATTGCTGAAGCTCTGTCAGTGTTACCCTTGGGTTCTTGGTCAAACTACCCCAATCACTCAGTCAAGTTATCAAAACAAATGAAGGCTTATCATTGGAAACTGCATGCTCCTGAGCTCATTTTTTGTGTCATTGTAAACACTGTGAATGTGTTTACAATGGATGTGGTGGTTTTTTTTTTCCTATTTAGAAAATAAAGATTGTGGTTCAAGAGACAATGTAAGGAGGCAAATTTAAGGAAGCTAAAACCTGACCTCCACAAATGTCTAGACCTTAAAGATGGAAAAAAAAAATATATTGGATACGTGTGGACCCTTCTTAAATTGGAGATTTAAAGTTAAGAAAGGTAGAAAGGTATGGATGCTGCTGCACCAAAAGGTTAACAATCAAGTCATGGAAAATTAGTTTTTTGTTTGCTCTTCACAATGATCAACTATAAGCATATAAAGTAGGGATGCACCGATACCACTTTTTCCTTTCCGATACCGATACCGATACCAGCTTTTCAGGTATCTGCCGATACCGA
>JAYDZF010000003.1:7977914-8021126 GCA_034509105.1 Microcambeva barbata
AATAACATCCTTTAAAAACAAAGACCTTTTCCAATTTACGGCTATAAAAATGACAAAAGTAACAGACTTGAAAAGTAAGCAAATTTAAATAAAATATAAAAGTATGCTATTTAAGATGCAATTTGTGTTTAGTGCATTTTGTGGATTCCAAAATAATAAAAAAATGTTCCTGTATTCTCTGCACTTTTATTCTGATGGGCCACAATTACTTAAAACATT
This sequence comes from Microcambeva barbata, assembly GCA_034509105.1. Lineage (NCBI taxonomy): Eukaryota > Metazoa > Chordata > Actinopteri > Siluriformes > Trichomycteridae > Microcambeva > Microcambeva barbata. The sequence goes on from JAYDZF010000003.1 coordinate 7,978,134, forward strand.
TAAAATTAGTTTAATGAAGTAATGTGTGTCATTGTAATATTAGACTATTATGCTTTAATTATTAAACAGTTTAAAAGATAGTGACACTGAAACTGAAAACCTGTCAATACCATCACCATTTCTTTTTTCGAGTATAAGAAGCACATGTGAACATTTCATTTTTTTTGTTGTAAAAACTAACAACATAAATTGTAATGATGTTGAATAAACATACTCTATGAACAGGATATAATAAACTGTGGAGCAGTGTGTGATATAACTTTATATAAACATAATTATTGATTGAAATAATGACTTTTAAAACTCGAAATAATGACTTTTAAAACTCGAAATTTCGACTTTCTGTGTGACCTTTTTTTTTTGCTTGGCGGAAATGGGCTTCCATAATTATGAGTTATAAAAATATTAGATAAATATTTCTTCCATAACTAACATATTAAAATTGGGAATGCAAAAATATTATTTTCTTCCATAACCAACATTGTTGTGTATTTTATGCATTAAAATGGTTGCCAATGCATTTAAAATATCTTCCTGTACCTGAATATTGTTTATGGTGTCAGCGTAGCTACACAACTAGGTGCTGCTAGCAAAGCAATTTATTCAATACAATCGACAACTGAATGAAAGATAAAATCAGAACCTCACCAGTAGAGCCAAAACTGGAGATTAAATATTTGGGACCTCAAGAAATTAATGTCACTAGTGAGTCTCTTTTGAATTATTACAAGGAGTGTTCTTGGCAATGGGTCTCCCAGCAATGACGTTATAACTATCAAAAAAAAAATCTAAATAAAACAAAATGGTGCCTATGCAGATATTTAATGAAATCAATGGAGAGAAAATGATATACATGTACACTGCTTTATTGAAAAAGTCAAGTATGTATAATGATTAACAGCAATTCATAAGATTGCACAGAAAAAAACAAATTACAGTAAAACAAATAATACCCTTAAATTTAAGTAATGTAGGGATATTGGGATATATCTACAGTCTGTAACAATAAAAAACAGAACATTTCATACAGGATGAGTTTGTATTCATGTATTCCATGTATATACACAGTTGTTAAATTCCTTGCATGTTTCAATGCCAGTCTCAATGTGCATGTTTCAACAAGACTGTCAAGTGTTGTGTTATAACAATGATGCTTCAAAATAAGCAAGGCTGCTTATATATATAAAACCTTTCCAGAGGATGGATATCAGATTTCCACATCACTCTCCTTGTCGTTGTCATGGTCGCCATCATAAAATTCATTTGATGCCTCAGGCCTGTTGATTAAAGTGAAAAAGAAACTATTTAAATAATAGTTCTGTCAAATTAAAAAGGAGGCCTACAGACAATTCATTGGACTTAATGGCTTGGTTTTCGCATGTACTGTCAACTATGAAATCTTATCTTTCCAAAGCATCTCCAATCAACATTTGCATTCAACTGGTAGACCCCAATCAAGTTGTCAAAACCACTGAAGGATGATCAATGGAAAGAGGATACACCTGAGCTCAATTTTGCATGTCATAGAAATGCTGTCAACACTTACATACATTTTGTTCATTGCTTTTTATTTTTAATAAATTGGAAAAAAATATCCAAAAGCTGTAACATAACAAAATGTGAACGAACAATAGTTCTTTCAAAGATGTGGTATATACAAACTGCAGTGAGGAAATTGCAGGGGTTCCTTCATTGTTTTTACTTAAATTTTATCCACTGTACTATCTTGTTTAGAGTTAGTTTTAAATCATTTAGTGAGTATTATTAGTGGTAACTCACCTGGAACAGTTTTCATCGGAACCTCTCTCATCAGGATCAGCATCATCTGTGCGCTCATAGCTCAGCAAATCTGAGGGAATGTCATGAATCTGAACACTTGGTGCGTGGTTAAGCATCTTCAAGTTCTCAAATACAGTCTGTCGAATTTGCTCTAAATACTGTGAAAAAGAGGTAATGCAATTTTCTTTAGATACAAGAGAAAAGGAAAACAATCTCATGTTCGACCAAAATAATTTTATTATTAACGTCATTTCTCTCTGATAATTGTTTCTAGCCTCTTTAAAATGTTTAATGAGACAGACTTTTGTGTAGGTCATCCAAAGTTCTTTAGATTCTTTTCAAAGATCTTTTTGATCTCAATTAGTTGCTGTTGAGTCAGTTTTCTCAGTTCTGGGAAATATTTGGTACAGCCATAGACAACCAGAATTTTAGTATCCATGAGTTTCCTTATACACTGTGAGTACAATTAATAGGCAAGTGAGTATTTTCACCATTTTATCATTATTAGAAATAACTTCAAGCTGGATAAACTAGATTGCTTAATGGATCTAAGCACAGCAGGTGATGTGTATCTGTGTAATGAGGGAGTGTGTGGCCTAAGGAGGTCAACGCCCTATATCAAGGTGTGCACAATTATTAGGCAGCTTCTGTCTTAAGGCAAAATGGTCAAAAAGGATTTAACTAACTCTGAAAAGTCAAAAATTACCAAACGTCTCTCAGAGGGATGCAATATCCCATTCTTTGGGCGTGATCACAGAACTATCAAAGGAATGGTTGCAAGTAACATTTTTGGGAAAAAAAGACGCAAATTAACTGCCAAGGATGAGAAGAATCAAGCGTAAAGATACCAGGAACCCATCATCTTCCAGTTGTGTCATATTCCAGAACTGCGACCTACCTAAATACCAAGATGTTCAGTGCTCAGAGTCATGGCCAAGGAAGGATGAAACCCGACAACAGAAGATTTTTGAAAGGTTTTATGGATGTTGAAATGAGAATGACTCTTGACAAAACACATGTATGGGTCCATGGCTCGATCAGTAACGGGCACAGAACTCCACTTTGAGTCAGATGCCAGCAAGGTGGAGGTAGGGTACTGGTATGGGCTGGTATAATTAAAGATGAGCTGATGAGGTTTTCAGGTTTCAGATGAGCTCAAAATCAACTCCCAGGCCTACTAATAGTTTTCAGAAACATTGGTACCAGAAGAGGTCTGCATCTTTCAAAAAGACAATGTCATCTGCATGGCAAGCCAGTAAAGACGTTAAAGATGAAAAACTTTACAGATTCACAGCGAAGAAAAACAGCATACCTCTCTGAATATTGTCTGGAGGCTGTGGTTGCTGCTGCACAAAAGGTTTGTCAACAGATCAAAAAAGACTCCATGAATGGAAGGTGGCTATATTAGTCACTGATTTTTTTGTTTCATAAATGTCGGAAATGTTTATTGGAAAGGTTTATAATTCTCAATTGACCAGATGAAAATGTATGTTTTTCATTTCGCTGTGTAATAAAACTGCACAACAATAGTTGCCTAATAATTGTGGACATATAAATATTATACGAAAGCAAAAACGAAACTTTTATTTTCTAAAACATTTATTTAAGGTTTATTAACATTTTGGATTAACCAAGAGCACTGTAGTTGGTGATTGATGAAAATAATCCTCAAAAACAACACTTGCCCAATAATTGTGCACACAGTGTATCTTGAGACATAGATTATGACATATTAAAGGCTGAAATTAAGCCAGCCTTGACTTGGTATAAGTTGACATTGGCCCAAATTACTGGATCTGATGTGCAATGTGCAATTTGACCTAATACTGTTACCTAATGTGTTTTAATGTATTATGAAAACCCCAATGACACACTCACTCTTCAAACATTGTTACATAATTCTATGTTATGACAAACATACCACTTTATACTGCTTAATGTTAAATGCTAAAAGTAAAAAAAAAGTAGAGGAATTAAGATGTTAGGTTCTGCATTTATTCTTTTAGTACATTTGTTTAACAGTCTGAGTATAATTTTTATAGCTTGTTTAACCATGGTGCACGGAAACATGAATAATTACGTCTTAATTTCAAATGAGAAATTATGTATTAGATTGGTATCAGCGACGGCAGTTTTCAGTGTTGGTATCGGACATAAAAAGGTGATACTGAGCAAGTCCGTTAATTTACATAGAAATTAGCAGACTAATAAAATATACCTGTCTAGAGTTCTGGTTCTCAATCCTTGTGCTAACATCTGGATGAAGTGTAAAATCCGGAGCAAAATATTCAAAGTACTCTGTAATCAGAAAACAATAGAATGCAGTGTTAAAAAACTGGCAAAGACAAACCTAACATTACACAATATAACCAAGCTTTTGGTCCAAACTAGTATAGCTGAATTTGTAAAAGTGTCGATACATCTCAACATTGTTGCTTATGACTTTTATTTGATTGCAGACAGTTTGAACCCAATATATTTCACGTTGTGTCGGCTTGAATTCATTGTATTTGTTATTAAATCTGCATTTCAGGTCTCTCATGGACATTTTCAACAACCGCTGCACCCGCAAAGCTCTCAGCTCTCATCACACCCATCACATGGACTGTTTACTCTCCTGCCATCCGGAAGAAGATACCGTAGCATTCGGACCAATACAACCAGACTGTGTAACAGCTTCAATGCTCAAGCCATCAGACTCCTCAACTGTGTACTCTGACATAAATTATGTTTACATGTTCATAATCTGCTGTAACGAACTGCCTGCACTCTTGCACATTATTGTATTTTGCACATCGCAGAATTTTTGCACCTAATCTGTTTTATCTCTGCTGCTATAAACAACAAAACTATCTGATGCTAACTGTATATAAGTAAACATCTCTACCTCAGGTACCATTTACTAAGTGCCATGTGCTGACCAACACTCGCCTCTAGTCTCGTCCCTACGTTGCTTGTTTAGTGGATAAATGTTGTATTTTGTATTTATTTAGGACTTTTGTATTTGTTGTATTGTTGCACTGTCACTTGTATTGTTAGCACTTTGTTCTGTGTTGCGCCGTGGTCCGGAGGAACGTTGTTTCGTTTCAATATGTACCTGTATGTATCTGAAATGACAATAAAGACTCTCTGTCTCTCTCTGCAACAAATTATAAAAAGTTGGGATTGGAACAATTTAGTAATGATGTGTAAATAGTCATGATTTGATTTCAAACAGGGGATGTCAACAGGTATGTTTTGGTACAAAGGCACCATGCCGAAAAAGCTGAGCCAGTTTGTGAACAAATGGTTAAGAAAATTATTAAACAGTTTATAATGAGAATAAACCTCAAACAAAGATCGGAAGGGATTTGCAAATTTCTCTTTCTATAGTGCATAATATTTAACAATTAAAATAATTGGGAGTAATTTCAGTGAATAAATGCCAATGTCATATGCTTAGGCTGAACTTTGATCTCTCATATGGCACACATGCCACTTCAAACTTTACTGTGCTAAAAAGGCTTATGTTAACCATGTCCAGAAGTGTGCTGTGCCGTGCCCTTGACAAAGATTCACAGAAATGTACACTTCTGTGATGGCTGCATTGATGCAGAAAAGTACATTAACATCTTAGAGCAGTGATTCCCAACCTTCTTTAGTCATAGCACATTTCTAACCAAGAGAAAATCCCAAGGCACACCACTGACCACCCAACATACAAAATATGTAAACAACTTATGACTTACATTCGCAAATTGAGGTCACTGTGATGATGAAAACTGATTGTCATATATGCTAGCTTTGCATACAAGTCATCATCTACAATCTAATATTCCATGGACAGTGCCTCTGGATTGGCAAGTGGGGTGATGCCTTTTATGACAAATGGGCTCAAAGGGTGTGTTTTAAAAACAGGAGAATTACACTCCTGGTAAGGTTTATGCAAGGGTACTAGAGAAGAGAGTATGTCTGATAGTCAAGCCTCAGATTCAGGAGGACCAGTATGGGTTTTGTCCTGGTCATGGAACACTGGACCATCTCTTCACCCTCTCTGGGATCTAGGATGGTTCATGGGATTTTTCTCAACCAGTCCACATGCATTTTGGAGATTTGGAGAAGACATTTGACTGTGTCCCTCTGAGTATTCGGTTAAAGGTGCTTCGAGAGTACAGGGTACATGGCTCGTTGCTACAGACCATTCAGTCCCTGTGCAAATGAAGCAGGAGCTTGATTCAGATAGATGGCAGGAAGTCAGACTTCCACTGAGGGTTGGACTCAGTCAGGGCTGCCCTTTATCACAATCTTTATTATAATCTTTATGGACAGAATTTCTAAGCACAGCCTGTGGTCGGAGGGTGTCTAGTTTGGTAACCTCAGGATCTCATTTCTGCTGTTTGCAGATGATGTTTCTTTTCGGGACATCTTCAGCTCCTGCTGGATCAGTTTGCAGCCTTGTGTGAATCGGCTAAGATGAGACTCAGCACCTCTAAATCCAAGGCCATGGTCTTCAGTCGGAAAAGAGTGGAGAGAACTCTGTTGGTGGGAAACAAGCTCTTGCCTCAAGTGGAGAAGTTTAAGTATCTTGGGGTCTTAATGCAGGAATGAATGTTTATTAATAAACAAAGTTGAGCAAACAAAACTTGAAATATATCAGGTTGCAGTGGGGGGCGGCGGGGTGGTGGGTAAATCTGTATATCTATTATTTGCATTTTCCAAAATGTCCCAGTTTTTTTCTGATTCTGGTTTGTAGAAAAACAAAAAAACATACTATTTAAAATTACACATAAAATGCAAAATGTCTACAAATTGCCCTGCCTAAAAGACCTGGGGTTTCCGGAAAAAAAGTACTTGCAGTTAGGGATTAACTTGTTATGTAAATTATATGGTTAACTTACAATATTTAATAATTTCAACATTTAATGTTTAAACAGAAATTTCAGAAAAATAGCTCATTGTAAAATGTTTTTCTGTCCAATAAATTTCAACTCATTACATAAGTGTTTATTAAAAATGTTTTAAAAAGGCAAACAGAAAAGAATTTTGTTGCTGTGATTTACATAAAATAATAAAATAAATGTGAAACTGTGAAAAGTATATCTTACCACTATATGGTAGCTCATCACTAATGGACTCTTCAACAAGCAAAGATGTTTCATAGGTCCTTGAAAGAGTACAGTAAAATAATTATGTTGTAATTAGAGTTACTAAAAAAGACAAGAATAATAAAGCCTAGATTATTAGAACACTGTGGATAAGCATACACATACAGTGGGGCCAAAAAGTATTTAGTTATCCACTAATTGTGGAAAAGTTCTACTACTTAGAAAGATGAGAGCGGTACACTCTCTATGACAGACAAAATGAGGAAATCATCCCATTGTTGCTGTTTGCAGATGATGTTTCTGTTAGGGACATCAGGCTGTGAACTTCAGCTCCTGCTGGATCAGTTTGCAGCCAAGTGTGAAGCTGCTGGGATTAGAATCAGTACCTCCAAATCTAGTCTAGGTCTGCAGTCGGAAAATGGTGGAAAGCCCTCGGGAACAAGCCCTTGCCTCAAGTGGAGGAGTTTTAGTATCTTGTGGTCTTATTATCATGCAATCTCGTCATCTTGTGGACAGGAAATGTGGAGGGAGCAGAAGTCTGTGTTGCTCAGTGACAGCCTTAAAGCATCACTGCTCTAGAGGAGATCTGCATGGAGGAATGGGCTAAAATACCAGCTACAGTGTGTGCAAACCTGGTGAAAACTTACAGGAAACCATTGACCTCTGTCGTTGCCAACAAAGGTTATGTTACTAAGTATTGAGTTCAACTTTTGTTATTGACCAAATACTTATTTTCCACCATAATTTACAAATACATTCTTTAAAAATCCAACAATGTGATTTCCGAGATTTTTTCCTCATTTTCCTCATTTTGTTGAAGGGTACCTATGATGAAAAATACAGACCTCTCTTATCTTTCCAAGGATAACAATCGGTGGCTGACTAAATACTTTTTGGCCCCATAGTACATGTATAAACTGATGAGACAATTAAACACCACACATAAATGACCCTTAACACCCACCCCCCAGGGCACATTTAGACTTTGATCAAACAAAATAATGCCAAAAGAAATAGTTTGAAAATCTGATAACTCACAGGCAGACGAGTGAGTACCCACTGACCAAAGAGGTTATGTCAATTTAAAGTAAGTGCCACATCAGCAACCTTATTTTATGTAATCAAGAGAGGTAAGTAGCTGAAAAATTAGCAGTCCTGATTTAGCATTTTTCACCACATATGCTTAACTTCTCTGTCTGAGGTGAACAAGGCTTATCTACACCATCTTCAATATGAGTATGATATCTGTATGCCCCTTTCCACCTACACTTTGAGTGTAGTGTGCATGCAAATAAGCACTGTTAATGGAGACACAGCCCCAAATGAAAAACAGGCCAATGATGGTCCATGTGGCTGCTCAGCTAAGCCAGCAGACAGATCAACCTGATAAATCCCTGTTTTTAGCAGCATTGCCATTTCTACATATTAAATATTTTACTTGAGAGTGTAGTAAAGTGATGAAAAAACAAACAAACACATATACTTAGGACATACACGCCACACGTTCAAAATCATAGCAATGAGGAGTTCATATGGTTAAGTGATGTGTCAGTGATTATCAGTTTTGTTTATTATTTAAGGTAGGAGGGTGTCAAATGTTGCATATGTTGGCCAAAGCAATGCTTGAGGCCTTGTTCTGACAAAGAGCATATTTTGATTTAAAAGTTGTAATGGGAAAACATACAGAAAAGTAAAGCAAATCTCAGCTAAATGATCTCAAAGGCCATGACGTGGCAAACAGATAGAAACAGACTGGGCCAAGAAAAGACCATTTATCTGTACAGCTACCGTACACATTATTCTAAGTAATTGATCTAGCTAACTCGCAAACCGCTTTGTGTAGGGCACAGACTGACCTCAGACCAGACTGCATAACAATCAGAAATGCTGCTATTATTTAAGGGATTACAAATACATTTTCACCACATTCTGCTATTAAGAGATACAACCTAAATACACTGTAACTGTTTGTTAGTTTATTGGGTTTTATTCATGACGAAAAAATGGTTATTTATTCCACAAGGCCTATCAGTTCACAAATTTATATCAAACACGATCAGTTTTTAGACTGAGGGAGGAAACCATAGCACTCAGAGTAAATCCACCCAGACAAAGGGAGAGCCCACAGAGCAACAGTACAGAGTCATGCACTTTAAGTGACTTATACCTTAAGCCTGTGACCACATCTCCACTCTATCCAGCCTGTAGACTATAATGAACTAAAGGGGTGTAGAAGACTCCACATACAGTACCTTGTGAAAGTATTCACCCCACTTGGCTTTTTACCTATTTTGTTACATTACAACCTGTGTTTACATGTTTTTTATCTGAATTGTATGTGATGCAGCTGCACAAAATAGTCCAAGTTGGTGAAGTGAAAATATGAAGAATTTTTTTTTTGGCAGAAATAAAAACTGAAATTTGGTCGCCCACCAAAACCCTTGGACTGTGCAAAGAGGGCATTAATCAAAGAGGCAGCACAGAGACCAAAGATAACCCTGAAGGAGCTGCAGTTCCCAAGCAGAGACTTGAGTATCTCTCCATATGACAACAATAAGCCATGTGAACTGGGCTTTATGGAAGAGTGGCCAGAAAAAAAAGTACTTACAGACAAAAATATGAAGACTTGTTTAGAGTTTGCCAAAAGGCATTTGGGAGACTCCCCAAATGTATGGAGAAAAGTGGTCTGGTCAGATCAGACCAAAATTGAACTGGTCTGAGTCAAGGGGATGGTGCTAATTACAGGGATATTCTTGAGAAAAACGGTCTGTCTAGGACCTTCCAACAGGACAATGACCCAAAACATACTGCTAAATTAACACAAGTGGTTTAAAGGGAAAAAGTGTAAATGTACTGGAATGGCTTAGTCGAAGCCCAGACTTTAATCCAATTGAGAATCTGTGGTCAAACTTGAAGAGGAATGGCCAAAAATCCCTAGTGGCGGGATGTGAATAGTTATGCACATTGAAGTTATCTGTTATTTTGTCCCATTTGTTGTCTGCTTCACAATTTCTGTTAAGGTAACTGTTGTGAAGTAACAAAACACGATACATGTCAAATGGGGGGTTAAGAAATGAATACTTCTGCAGTGTTATTTATCCATCTAATTTCTTGTGTAATCTTCGATAAGTTTCAGTCCCAAGCTAACTACATACCACCACCCATTTAACACTGACATGGAGGCAAATAATGGGAGTTTAGAGATGTATTCTGCCATCAAAGCAACAAAACAACTTTTTCAGGCCATGATTACACTACATTGCCCAAACTATTCACCAACCCATCCAAGTCCAAGAGCTCCAAAAAATTCAGTGTGGTACCATGGACAGTGTAACAAATCCAGTACCATGTTTCAAAATTTTCCACATATTTAACTGTTAGTAGTATTCAGTCATCCACAAAGTGGTAATCCATGTAAAACGATGGAGTTGGGGGTCAGGGGATTACCTTCAAGCGGTACAGACCTGCAACCTTCATATTATTATACCTTAATTATAAGGTAGTTAAAGTATTTCCCCATTTCAGTCAGTCAAATGTCTAAAAATAAGTGTATAGATGCTTGTCTATAAACTGGCACTAATAAAAATTCTGAGCTGATTAATCCACACAACGTTAAAACTATCTTACCAACATCTAGCTACATTGCGTACAGTGTAGCCTCCTCCTCCTAGCACAAGAAGAGGGATCTTGAAACCTTTAACAAACTCCACACATTCCCTGTAAGAGAGAAGAAGTTCCTTGTAATGCAATTTGTGCTTTTTAAAGTGCATTACTTATTTATTATGTAGAACATCCAGCAAACACCTTAATATTAATAAGCTTAGTGACTAGTCACTCAATTGACTGTTAGGAGCGGTAAATGTTCTTATTACTGCCCCATTGCAAGTCTAGAACTTTAACCAATAAGATTCAAAATTTTAGATTGTCCATCATTGGCTTTCATATATTAGTATAAAACATCATTTGTTCATGTTGAATCAATAAAAACAATCTGCAAAAATCTGTTAACAATGACTACATTTTATAAGTAGTTCCTGCATTTAATCTTACCCATGACCTCGTATACTGAGATTGAAGCATCCAAGTCTATCACAGCCCAGTGAGTCTGCACCACACTAGACACAATGCATTGATGATGTAAATATATGAACAAATTATAAAAATAATTAGCAGCTTAATCAAGATGCATGTTCATAATTTAAAGGAGGAAATTATTTTTTACCTGAAGTACAATACAAGTTGGTTGATAAAAGTCAACTACTTGCTTGATGACTGGCTGAAACAATTGTCTGTAGCCTATAATAAATAAATGCAAACAAAAAGAAAAAAGAAAAACAACCACTAAAACTTACAAGTGCTCATAACCGAATATTTGTACATTATAAACATATTTTCAATTTAGATCAGCCTGAAATGTTCTGGAAAGTTGTATAGTGGGACAAGCCTTAAACTGTTTTCAAATATAGATTTTTTTGTCTGCTGCTAATCAGCAGTGATGAGAAGGATCTTTATGCTGCAGTAACTTGCCAGTTTGACCATGTGACTAGCGTCATGGACACAGAAATGGCAAGTTATTATGATGAGAAATGTTATGCCATCTAGTATGAAACATCTTCCTACTTCAACTTGACCACTGCTGCAGCTATCTAATTATTATTTTTATTTTGTGCTGGAGTGAATTATTCTGCACAAATTGTATTACTCGTCTTCCGACGTCCATTAAAAAATAGATAGCGTTGGAGGCAGAGCCAAGAATCGTGACATCACTACCCACCAACAACCGCCATTGGTCTGTTACGGCCCCCACCCCTGGTGTCCAAAACATCTACCTCAACAACAAACTGGAGGTATTGGTCAGGGTAGACCAGGATCGTGATGGTAGTTAACAGTTCCTTGAGCCGCTGAAACAAGGACTGGGCTTTAGCGAAACAGGAGAATGGGGATTTAGTGGACGTGAGGCGTGTCGCGATATGACTATATCCCTTGATGAACCTTCGATAGAAGATGGTGAAGCCAAGGAACCTCTGAAGCTGCTTGCGTTTGCTGGGCGTCGGCCACTCCACAACAACATGGATCTTCTCAGGATCAGCCTTGACTTGGCTGGAGAATTAATCCAAGGAAGGGTGTGGACTGGGTGTGGAAGACACACTTCTCGGCCTTCATGAACTGGAGGAGGTACCTGCTTGTGATGGATGAGATCGTCTAGGCTGGATGAGAAGATAAGTATATCATCGAGGTACATGTAGACTAAGCGGTTTAAGAAATCGCGGAGGACGTTGTTTACCACGTCTGAATGGGAGGATGCAATATTTGAAGTGACCACTGGGAGTGTTGAAGGCCATCTTCCACTCATCCCCTTCCAGATACAGATGAGATAATAGATAATTCTGAGGTCAAGCTTGGTGAATACCGAGGCGTTGTGCAGGGTCTCGAACATCGAGGAGATGACTTGTTTTTAACTGTGAGTCCTCAGTAGCCAGGGGAGGCCTGAAGAAGAGGCCTGCTCCCAGGGGAGAGGGGGAAGGTTGAATCAGTCTTGCCACCAGGCTCTCAGAGATGTAATCATCCGTGGTCTCCCTCTCCAGACAGGACAGGGAGTACAGGCGTGAAGAGGGTAGGGCCGCCCTGGCAACAGGTCAATGGCGCAGTCGTAAGGACGATGACTTTTGTAAGCAGTGACTTTGATCGTTTTTTTATGAACACCTCCCGAAGGCGGTGATACTCCCGGGGCATGGTGGATAAGTCGATCGGAACCTGGATAGGTGAATCGGACCAAACTGAGGGGGTACGAGCAAATCCCAAGCATTCGTGGCAATGCTCACTCCATGTAAGGGCTGCTTGTCACCAGTTGAAGGTGGGTGAGAGTAGCCAACATACAGAACTGGGCAGCAAATTCGGCGATGGAGCGGTTCCCCTAACGCAGGTTCAGCAGATCAAGTGTCGGTGGCGTAGTCAGTGTAGTCAAACACGGCGCAAAGACCCTGAACACGGCCGAAAAGACCCTGAATGGAAAACCAAGAAAACAAACAACAGAACAAATACCGTAACCAAACAAGGCGCAGGTACCAAAAGAGCATGCAGGGTCAGAAACGAGAAGAAAGGCAAGGATCAGGATGCTGAGAATGCAGACAGGAATGAACGCTGGAATGGACGCAGAGACAAGGTAACTGATTAGACAATCTGGCGGGGACTGGGGTGAAAACCTGGGGTATAAGTACACGCCAGATAACGAGGCTCAGGTGCAGGTGATTGGCGTGGGGTGTGGCGATAGGTAGAGTTGGAGGCGGAGCCAAGAATCATGACAATAACCAAATACTGAGGTTCCCATACTTAGTTTTTATATTGTAAACGGAAGGATGGGATTTTTAGTTTGACTTTAATTTGACTTTTTTGACACCCATACTTATATGTTTGATGACTAACAATATAGGTTGTAGTGATATTTCTATATGATTTACAACTGTATGAAAGCAGTTTTATCTAACAGCATTAAAAACCTGCAAAATCATGTTTTCGGTATCTGTAAACCTTTACACTGGAAAGAGAAATCATGTTATAATAATGTGTATAATGTATATATGTGTATGTGTGTCTGTGTGTTTTCTTACTTAGAAATCATGGAGAAGTCTGAAATTTTCATCTTAGGTGCATTAAATTATTTATTTTTGTGTTACTGCAACAAATAAGTATTTGAAGACCTGCCAATCAGCAGAATTCTGCCCCTCAAAGACCTGTTAGTCCGCCTCTAAAAATCCACCTCCATTTATTATTTTAAATTAGAAGCACCTGTTTGAGGATACACAACGAGTAAGACTCCAACTACTAACATGGATAAGACAAAAGAGCTGTCCAGAGACACCAGAGACAAAATTGTAGACCTCCAGAAGGCTGGAAAGGGCTACATGGCAATTGCCAAGCAGCTTGGTAAAAAAAGATCAACTGTTGGAGCAATTATTAGAAAATGGAAGAAGCTAAACATGACTGTCAATCTCCCTCGGACTGGGGCTCCATGCAAGATCTCACCTCGAGGCCTATCAATGATCCTAAGAAAGGTTAGAAATCAGCCAAGAACTACATGGGAGGAGCTGGTCAATGACCTGAAGAGAGCTGGCCCCACTGTTTTTAAGGTTACTATGGGTAATACACTAAGACGTCATAGTTTAAAGTCATTCCTGGCAAGGTTCCCCTGCTTAAATCAGCACACGTCCAGGCCCATCTTAAGTTTGCCCATGACCATTTGGATGGTTCAGAGGAGTCATGGGATAAAGTTCTGTGGTCAGATGAGACCGAAATAGAACTTTTTGGTCTTAATTTTACTCACCGTGTTTGGAAGGCGAAGAAGGATGAGGACCATCCCAAAAACTCCATCCCTACTGTGAAGCATGGGGGTGGAAGCACCATGCTGTGGGTGTGTATTTCTGTACATGGGACAGGATGACTGCACTGTATTAAGGAGAGGGTGACCAGGGCCATGTATGGCAAGATTTGGGGGAACAACCTCCAGCCCTTAGTTAGAGCATTGAAGATGGGTCGTGGCTGGGTCTACCAACATGACAATGACCCAAAGGACACAGGCAGGATAACCAAGGAGTGGTTCTGTAAGAAGCATATCAAGGTTCTGGAATGGACTAGCCAGTCTCCAGACCTAAACCTATAGAAAATATTTGGAGGGAGCTCAAACTCCGTGTTTCTCAGCGACAGCCCTGATCTGGAGAAGATCTGTGTGGGGGAATGGGCCAAAATCCCTGCTGCAGTGTGTGCAAACCTGGTGAAAAACTACAGGAAAAGTTTGACCTCTGCAATTGCAAACAAAGTCTACTGTACCAAATATTAACATTGATTTTCACAGGTGTTCAAATACTTATTTGCAATAGTAATTCAAAAATCATACATTGTGATTTCCGGATTTGTTTTTGAGATTATGTCTCTCACAATGGACATGCACCAAAATTTCAGACCCCTCCATAATTTCTAAGTTGGAGGGTGGCAGGGTGTTGAAAAAACTCAGTAGTCAATTACACAGATTTACTTCTAAACTTTATCACGCACACAATTTATGTAATATAAAGACGTATGAATGTTTTTTATGACAGTTAAGCAAAACACTCTTTTAGGTCACTCACTCTGGTCATCAATTCCATCCCGTAATGGCACGTTAAGACAGTAATAACGGCCACTCTCAGCTCCAACTTCATACATGTCACCTGTAAGACAAAATTTTATATAAATATTTTAAATTAAAAAGCTTCTTAAAGTGTTTTAAAAGTATTTTTCTATCATAGAATTCAAAACTTTGGCATAACATTTCTAAGATTCTGATATAAAATATGCTACTTCAATATTTTGAGGGGAAGGGATATTAAATTTCCAAAATAATCAAACGCAGTGAAGTAAAACTATATATAATTATTTGGATGGATGGACGAATGGATGGATAGGCAGGCAGGTGGGTGGACTGATGGATTATTTTTTTATTGGATGGATGGATGGACAGATGAATTGATTGATGGATGTGTGGGTGTGAGGATTGATGGATTTTTTGGATGGATGGGTTTCCCAAATTGAAGAATCATGACAGGTACATCAGAAATAAAAAAAACTCAATACATTAGAAAAAAATTATTCCCCTTTCACACATGTTCACAACTCCGGAACAATTCTGGATTAGTGTGCATGACCAACCGCAAAACTTGTCCCGGATCTTACACATTGTCCTGGATATTACAATTATTATATAATTACAAGTATTACAGCATATTTCTGGTAGATATGAACCCCCCAAAGCACCATAGCATAATGCCACAATAATTAAAATAAAAAAGTATTAGTATTCAGATCCTTAACATCTTTGTTAAATATTGCACATTTCAATGTCCCAACTTTTTTGGAAATGTGTTGCATTCAGGAATTGGGACAATAAGGCCAATTCCCTTATTTTAGCTGTAGATTATTTGGGTTCAACATTAAAAGAAGCATATGAGATAATATATCAACATTTCAGCTTTTACTTAGTGAGAAAAAGGATTGGAACATGTGACTGTCCTTCATGTTATGTTATCCAGGTGTGTCCTTGTATATTCATTCGAGAAAGCATTTAGTGTGCTGTAGAAAAAGACGTGTTAGAGGTTAGTTACATCAGGACTTCCAAAAGGCAGGGGTGAAGGAATCACAAGCTACTGTTTGTAGAAGATGCTTCCACCAATTAGCAAGAAGTTCAGAAACAAGCTTTAGAAATTCTGGTACAAAGTTTTTGGACTGATGAGACAAAAATGAACCTTTACCAATGCAAAGCAAGATAATGACCCAAAGCTACACTTTCAAAACTACTAAGGAGCATGAAGTGGAATGCATGTTGTCTCCTAAAGAGAAGTAACTCCCTAAAACAAACACCAACTGAAAGAGTTTGCAGTGAAAACCTGGAAAAAGCTTTGTGAAGTGAGTGGGTCGAAGGCTCACAAGTAAAATAGAGTCGGTTCAGACAAAATGTGCTATCTTCTGAACTGTGTATTAGATCCAGATGTAAATACCTGGAAATAAAAGCAGAAATGTGATATTAAACCACGTGCATTGTTTAATGACAAAACCGTATATTTTTAGTCCACGACTAAAATAAGAGAATTGGCCTCTGTTTGGAGGGGAGTGTATATTAAAAACAGATAAAACATGAAATCGTTCTGCAATCAAATAAAAGTCAACATAAATGTAAGGAACACGGTATTTTATTTAATTTGCATTTATCTTACTGTACCAACATTCTGTTTTAAGATTGTGTGAAGTGAAAGTTGTATGTGTTAAATAAAACTACAATAAAATTATAAAATGACGTTATTGTGTTGATAATTATTATATAACTGCACTATTATACATACACTGCTCACAAAAAGTTACGGACGGGTCAAATTTTGGCATTAACCTTTACTGGTTACAGATGATGAATGCTACACAACTCCAGGCCCAAGTGAAAGCCATCCAAGCATCAGGTCAGACCATTCTAAACCACTTACATCAGCGTGGTCTGTGTGCATAAATGATCTTGCAAGGGTACCGTATTTTCCCGACTATAAGCCGTTTTTTAAGACGTTAAATCTATCTAATATATTTCTATCTATTCAATAAATATAATTTCACAACCTAGATATCAGCGGCTTATAGCCCGGTGTGGCTTATATATATGTACATTTCCATTTAAAAAACAAAAAAACTTAGTAGGTGCGGCTTATATTGGGGTGTGCTCTATAGTCCGGAAAATACGGTACCTTGTAACTTTTTTCCATAGAAAATAAATATGTGAGATCCCCAGCACTTCTTGCTCTGTGTTAACTTATGTATTTAAACTTAGGTTAAATAAACACCCTTCCTCATAAAATAAGTCTGAAACAGTAACTGTAAATGTAATTCAACAAACAAAAAAGAAAATGTAACAAAATATAAAGTTGTAATTTCCCTTAAACAAAAATATACTTAAATTAATGTCTTTTTCACATGAATAGTCCAAATCTTTTCCAAAATAATGCATTTGTCTTTTACATTTTAATTGAGCCTTCAGTACTGCACTTACAATAAATACAATAAAACTCTCATATACAGTAGATGAACCATGTGTTTTACCCACAATTGCATAGTATTGCTTTTTTATTGCATCTTTAATGCCATTTTTCATTTGGGGCACCATGATGCTCTAAAAAAATGCAACAAATATTTACATTCTACCTTGAAGCAGTTCTGGCTCTGTTCAATTACTGGCATTAGCGTACCAAAGCTTTAGTAACAAAATAAATCAAGTTTTTAAATCCAAAGAGACATTTCTTGATTTCTTTCAAATTTGACATACAATAAAAGCCTCGCATAATTCACTGCAAGGCTGTGCACAAGCAGCTGCTTACTGTAGTGTTCAAACACACTACTGACATAATCCCTAGTGTAGACAATCAGTGGAAAAATAGTATCGACACTTAACGTGTCTGTAAAAAAGTGTCTATCTAAAAGTCCAGCCTACCTGTAACAAAGCAGAGATGTAAATTCACAGATTTAAGATTTCAGGTCTGATGGGCTAGCATGTTGCGATAAATGTAAATGCTTTGTTTGATTTGAACGCTTGTTGCATTTGGACTGTTTTTTTTCTATTTCAGAAGGAATCTGGATGACCTCTTATCGTTATGATGTGCAGTTGTGTTTAAAAAGTTGTGTCTGTATGGCACCTAGTGTGTCTTACCCAGATGGTTTATCTTTCCACAGGGCAACTTGTCAGTGCTAGAGGTCAATTAGAATTAGACAGATGTTTTTGCACCCTGGTGTAAGCAGCATTTTATTCTATTTACAGTTATTGGTTGTTTTAAATGATAATCCAGTTAACTTTATAAATGTTTAATTTAATTGACAACAACAACAAAAAAAGTTAACAAAAAAAGCTAGAAGTTAACAATAGCAATGACAAAATAAAAAAGAAACATTTAAGTTGAATATATAATAATAAAAATGGTAAACAGTAAGGAAATACACACACACACACACACAGGTGCTGGTAAAAAAAAAATACATGCAGGTAATGAGGTTCAGGTGCAAGTGTGGTGGCAGGTAGAGATGGAGCCGAGGATCGTGACAGAATGTGACACACTAATCATCTACTAAACCAAAGCACCTGCACAGGTGTTATTAGACTGCTTCCGATTAGTTCAATTGTCTAATTTCGGTTCAATATGGGGAAGACTGCAGACCTTAGAACTGGACAGAAGACCATCATTGATACATTCCATAGGATGGGTAAGCCACAAACTTCATAGCTAAGAAGGCTGTGTCCAAGTGCTGTGTCCAATCATATCAATGGTAAGTCTAGTGGAAGAAAAATGTGGCAGGAGAAGATGCACCAGCAAAAGAGATGACCGTGGGCTTCAGCAGATTATCAAAAAGAGACATCCGGCAGATGGGCTACACTATCGGGTTCCTCGGGTCAAGCCACTTCTGAACCTGAGCCAACGTAGGAAGCATCTCAACTGGGCGAAGGAGAAGAAGGGCTCGACCGATGGGCAGTGGTCCAAGGTCCTCTTTTCTGATGAAAGTTTCATTCCGGAATTAAGGTCCAAGGGTTTGGAGGAAGACGGGTGAGGAACAGAACCCAAACTGCTTGAGGTCCAGTGTGAAATATCCAGTCAGTTATGATTTAGGGTACAATGTCTGGTGCAGGTGGTGGTAATCTCTGCTTTCTTAAATCCAAGGTCTCCGCAACAGTCTACCAAAATGTTTTAGAGGGCTTCATGATTCCTACTGCTAAGGATCTGTATGGAGATGCATATTTCATCTTCCAGCAGGACCTGGCCCAGGCCCATGTCGCCAAAAGCACTAAAGCCTGGTTTGATGCCCATGCCATCACATTGCTTGACTGGTCAGCCAACTCGCCGTACCTAAACCCCATTGAGAATCTATGGGGTATTCTCAAAAGAAAAATGAGAACCACCAGACCCAACAACAAAGAAGATCTGACAGCAAGCATCAAATAAATATTGGCTTCCATAACTCTCAGGCAATGCCACAGGCTGATTGCCTCAATGCCATGTCACGTCGAGGCACTGATTAAAGCAAAGTGATTCCCTACCAAGTACTGAAGATTGACTTAACGTTTTGAATGGGCTGATTTCTCCACAGTATTCCATTTTTTGAAAACCTGTTTTCGTGGGCTTTATAAACTAGAAGCCCAAATTGTGCAAAAAAAACCCCAAATAAATAAACTTAAACAACTTTACCATGATATTCTAATTTTTTGGAATTGGTCTATATATGCTTTCTGGACCTGTTTCTCAGAGAATATGAAACAAATTTTCCACTCATGGTTAGTGATTAGTGAAGCCATTTATTGCCAAACGACTGTTTTCTATTTTTAAATCATAACACGGACCAAAAACATCCAAATGACCCTGATCAAAAGTTCACATATCCTGGTGATATTGGCCTGATAACATGCACAGAAGTGGACACAAATGGGTTTGAATGGCTACTAAAGGTAACATCCTCAACTGTGATCAGTGTGTGTGTGTGCATAAAAGCTGAGTGAGTTTCTGGGATCCAGACAGACTCTTGCATATTTCATCCAGGAACTGACAACTTTCTGGACTTTCTGAAAACTACCAGTTTGTCTGTTTCAAGACGCACAATAAGGAGACACTTGAAGAAAATGGGCTGCATCGTCAAGTCGCCAGAAGAAAGCCATTTCGGTGCAAAAGTAACTTGAATACACCAAACAGCACAGACAAGCCTCAAAACTTCTGAAACAAAGTATTTTTTTGGCCACAATCGTAAATGTTACATTTGGAGAGGTGTCAACAAGGCTTATGATGAAAGGAACACCATTGTAAAGCACGCTGGGGGATAGCTGATGTTTTGGGGATGTGTGAGCTACAAAGGAACAAGAACCATGGTCAAAGTTGAATGTAAATGAATGTAGAACGTTATCAGCAAATACTGGAGACAAATTTTCACTCATCAGCCCGGAAGCTGCGCATGGGACGTACTTGGACGTTCCAACATGAAACCAATCCAAAACACAAGGCCAAGTCGACCAGTCACTGGCTATAGCAGAACAAATTGTAGATTCAGTAGTGGCCATCTCAATATAATTGGTGGTCTCCTCAATACAATTGAGCCACACGGGGGAGACCTCAAGCATGCAGTTCATGCAAGACAGCCCATGAATTTACAGGAACCGGAGGCTTTTTGCCAAGAAGAATGGGCAGCTTTACCATCTGAGAGAATGAAGAGCCTCATCCACAACTACCACAAAAGACTTCTAGCAGTCGTTTGACAATAAATGGCTTCACCCAACCACCAACCATTGGTGGAAAAAAGGTTTTTGTGTTATCAGCAAATACTGTAGGCAAATTTATAAATAAATATACACACATCCAAATATACATACATTTGGAATTTAACATTGCAAAATGTTACACTTACCTGTTCCAGGAAAGAAATAGTTCCCATATTTATGAAAGGACACAGTCATGACTCGATCAGTAAGATAAAAAGCCTCTTGTACCCCATCACCATGATGAATGTCAATGTCAATGTACAAAACACGTGGGTGGTACCTATTAAAGATTTGAAAAAGTTTAAAGGTAATCTACAATGTTGTAAACAAAACAGTAATAATTCAATTGTAAAATATAATAAATCTTTGAACATTGTATGTGATTTTAGATGTAACCAGACGATTTATATGCAGCGGGTTCAATACTTTGATCTCTTGATTTGACAGTGTTGCATTTTCTCTTAACCTTGTCATGATTTCCTTAACTGTAACTTCCCCTCAAGTTGAAGAACCCTATTAAAAACAGAAGCACAATGTCCTGTACCCCCTCAGACGTACATTGAGCTGTATACCTCTTCTTCTCAGAAGCATAAACACTACTATCTAAGATAAACAGATAGGTGAGAACAGCATGGTAGCTTATTACGTAGCACCATCATCTCACAGCAAGACTGTCCCGGGTTCTTTCAGTGTGAAGTTTGCATGTACTCTCAGTGTATGCATGGGTCTTCTGTTCTCCACTCGTTACCTGAACTAATGGCACCCAACAGCCAACTTCCTATCTTACTAAAGAGGATCCCATTATGTTATGCAATGGGAATATGTTTTATTGTACAAATGGTATTAGCTGGGTGAAGCATAGTGCCTTTTGACTAGCACAAAAAGTTCAAATTAAGTCAAGATCTTACTAGACATGTTCTGCCTTCTGCTTTCAACAAGCCAGTTCAACAAGCAAGTTGTCATATTCATTTTATTTCCCTGACCTTTATTTACAGCTTATTTGCTTAAAAACTGATAACACTGCACTACCACTGCACCACGTTATTGTAAAAATATTGTATAATCATCTTGAACTGTATTTTTCATTCATCTTCTATTATGATTATTTTTACAATTTAATTGTACAAGGAAACCTGTTCCCCCATTGTGCAAATGACAATAAACTCTTTAAACTTGAACAATGAACAAGAAAAAAAGTTGTTGGTTTGAACAGGAAGAAACTGACTATCCCTGTACTGAGGAGTGGGGTTAAGAGTACATCTTTCACCGTCTTACAATGCTGTGATTGCAGCTATTCATAATCATATGTAAACAGCTCACACCATTTCCATTGTTTTGCCACAATGTTCCAGTGTTGACTTAGATTCTTAGTTCCTAGAATCAAAAAGATCACTGTAGGTGGAAGAGCATTTTTCTTACAAAGCTCCCCAACTTAGGAATAACCTTCCAGCCTCTGTTTGAGGTTCTGACACAGTCTCAATTTTTAAGTCTAGGTTAAAAACATATTTATTTACTTAGACTTTTGACTAAGACTTCAAATAGAGGTGTGTGGCTCCGGTCCTGGTGCCTGGGATCTGGACGGTCTGACGCTCTCATGTTTGTTGGATTCTTGCTGCTACATGTTTGCTTCTGGCTGCCTCCGATTTTACCTCCAGGGCTGGGGCTGTCCACCCAAATATAGACGAAGGAGCAGAGCTTGGAGGTTCTTGGTCATAGAAACTTGTGGTGATCAGGGATATTGGGTTGCTGTTACTCTGTTTTTCTAGTCTGATCACTTTGGTTTGATGACAGCAGGTGAGGTGGGTGTTGATGTCATGTGAAAGCCTTCATGACTTTGTTACCTGCTTGGTCTCCCTTTTAGTTATGCTGTAATAGTTAGGGGACGCCGGAGTCAAAATCTCTGTTTACACTTGGAGATTTCACTTTTTAACTACATTTTCTGCTGTTTCACTCCAAGGTGATATTTCTGATGGAATATCTGGAACATTCTGATGGAATGTTCACCTCCCGAGCCTGCACATCGAGACTGATATACCAACAACTGCTACTCTTGATAGATGAGATGGGGCCAGACATGTTGCTCAAAGAACTTCCGAAACCCACAATAGACTTTCATTTCAGAAAACTGGACTGATTAATTAAGAGCTCCTATATATCCAGTTTTTGCAAGTTATAACCTTTAGTCTCATGTAATTTTAGTTGTTGTTGTTGAACTATAAATCTTGGTGTGGATAATATTCTCCAGTCCACCCATGAAGGATGGGCCCCTGCCGAGTCTGGTTCCTCCAAGGTTTCTTCCTGTAATTATAGGGAGTTTTTCCTTGCCACAGTCGCCCTTGGTTTGCTCAACAGGATTTTTTTGGTTCTTGGTCTGGTGGTCCTAAACTTCGTAAAGCTGCTTTGTGACGATGTTTATTGTAAAAAGCTCTACACAAATAAATTGACATTTCTTGATAAATTAACTTGTTTCGCCTCAATGTCCACCAAGTGCAAGGAAAATGCAAACGAGATTCTTGCATTTACTTGACTTTTCTTTACAGACAGTATAAACCAAAGATATTTCATGTTTTGTCTGGTCAACGTCATTTCAATTAAATAATAAATTAAATCAGAAACATTTACATCAATTAAAAATCAAATCCACAACACAGATACAATAGGCAATAATTCAAGGGATCTGAATACTTTCAAAATTCGATGTATTGTATAGTGTTTTGTACTTACTTAAGGAGTTCAAGTATACTGATGACAATGTCATTTACATAACAAAACCCAGAGGCCTGAAACAAATGAACAAACAAAAAAACTTGACTATAATATAATGTTATAATCTGTCAGATTCAGGCATTTCATAGAATGGAATGCAAAACTCAGGCCAGACTGGTAAAACTGATAGATTAGTCTGAAACAAGTATTAGATTAAAAAGGTCATCAATTCACCTTCTATAAAATGTACAGGTTTTTTGTTAAAAAACAATACTGGTTTTGTTACTGAACAAAACAGTAAAATAGTTTTGTAGATGTGCTACATGAGAAATGGTGAAATGTGCTTCATTTTCTTTGTACCAGTAAATAACTGAGCAGTTGCATTTTAAACAAGCTGCAAAAGGGGCAAAGTTGACTGCCAGATCCAAATATAAAGAGAATTGCAGTAGTCAATGCAAGAGGCATGGTAAATTTAACACTTGTGTCAGCTGTGTCAGTTTTGGCAAATTCACAAATAGCACATGCTGTGCATCCTCATTTTCGGTAGTGTTTATAAATCCTCACACCCATCAGGCCATCTGCACATACTCTGCCCTCTATCACAATTACCACACATCTAAAAGAGCAAAGAAGGGTCCTGGATTTATTTATCATAGACACGTGTATGATGGTATGTGATTCTCAGGGGTAAGTGATTCTCATTGCATAAATCCTGTCTGCTTGCTGTATTGGCCTATATTTTCATCTTCATTGCTGCCATTGAATAAAGTGAACCGTCACACACAAGGAACTATGCAAACACCTCCATTTAAGAGGCGCAGAATTTCCAAAGTAGATTGGCAATTGCTGGCTGACTTTATAAATCCAGTGGAATATATAAAATTAGTAAATAGCCCAAATTGGTAAAGTCAATCTTTGCAAAAAATTTGTGCCTAGAAATAGGATGTTTTTTTAGTTTGCTAAATAAATTGCTGATAGTTTTCAGCTAGTAAACTTCCTCTTACAACATTATCAAATTCAAGTTTGGCATCCAAAATGAAACCATTTCTGTGTGCATTAGCAGAAAGTGGTCCAATTTTGTAAGCCATTGATCTCAGTTTTGTCATTGTTTAACAGATTTTTTCCACATCCAACATCTTTGAGATTTCCATACAGATTGAAGCCCGGGTTACTAACGACCACTACTGGAATTGTTTACCAGAGTAAAAGCGTAAATTGGACTACTGTTAGTCAAAGGATGAAATAACTAAATGCAGCCGTTTCTTACCGATCAGGAATAAAAAATAAATTAAATAAAATATCAATTAAAAAATTAAAGTTTTAACAATACACTTTTGAGACAACAGAAATTTAGCTTGTGTGTCATGATTACTGCAACAAACTAATTTTTAGTTTACTCTTTTTCTATACTCTTTATTTTAGTTCATTTATAAAATAACAATTTCTTACATCAGTTAATGTTGAAATGTGCATGAGACAAGTTATAGTAAAAATGCAGTGAAGTCATGCAGTTAGGAAGATAAAGAAGCATGGCAAAAACGGGTATGCTATGACAGCACAGATACTGGAATAATACAGAGAAGATTAGCAGAAATATACAATTTAAAAAGAAAAAAAGAAAAGCGGTTCTGTGAACTACTGCTACATCTTTGTATTCTTGTCAAAAGAATGACAATGTTTGTGCATGGTTTTATTTTATAATTTTTTTTATTCTCAAGTCTTTTGTTAAGTGCTGTCAAAATGAATTAGCATTATTCATTTCAAATAATTTAAAATTAATTTGAAAAACAAACACGTTAAAAAAATGTACCATCGTGACATTTACTTCACACATTGTTTGCCACCATTGGTAAACTCCAATAATGGAGTTTAAGGCTGGAGATCTTACTTTTAAAAGTTGTCTTGTAAATTAATCATCTAAACATAAATCACATTCAAGCATTGATCTCTCTCCTCCGTTTGCTTGCATATATGTGTAAGTGCGCAATTTTGTGGACAGCAACGCTTAACCAATTACCTTTTTAGGGGGGATGAGAACAAAGGGATGGTGTCTCGGTTTTGCAGGGAGGAAGATGCATAAAGTTCCTGTATCTTCAACCCACACACAGAGACTTACCAACTATCTAGTTTCTAATGCTAAAGTTGTCTTTTGAAATATATGTACACACATATATTGTTATACATATATAATGTATATGCATCTTATTTTACTTCCAAAGCTGGGATATGCGAAGAAAGAATTTCGTTGTACTGTACATCTGTATATGTGTAATGACAAATAAAGGTCTTCTTCTTCTTTTTAATTGAATTCCTTATATATTCACTATGTCCCAGTGTGTGAAGGCACCTGTAAATGTCTTTGATCGTGGATTAATCTCCCTATCGCAGGTTACTTAATCTTGTAAGATTTCTATGTATTAGGCCCGTTTAACCAATATAATATCTACTATGTTTTGTGTATGTTCTTTTATCGTGTTTAAGGATATTAAGAATTACTTTTGGAAAATCTTAAGCTTGTCCAGAAGTTATTAGTCCAAGATAACATGTTAGCGACGACTATGGGCCACGAGTGGTTAATATTCATTAGGGGTGGACAACCAAGTTCCGTGACGTCATTCGCCAAGGATAACTCTTCTGTAGATCCAGTCTTACAGTCTTACTAGGTCTCAGGTGTGCACAGTGAGCAGTGTGTTCAATTTTGTAGTACAGCTCTCACACATGGCAATGAACTCTCTGAGGATCTTAAAAGACGAATTGTTGCGCTACATTAGGGGTGGCCAACCTGCGGCTCCCGCACTGTTTGTTTACATGCCTAGCAAGCCGCTAACACTTTACATTTCATTGAGGGACACATGAATTCCAATATGTACTGTGAAATATTGAAGCAGAGCATGATCCCCTCCCTCGGGAAACTGGGTCACAGGGCAGTGTTCCAGCATGATAATGACCCCAAACACACCTCTAAGACAACCACTGCTTTATTGAAGAGGCTGAGGGTAAAGGTAATGGACACTGTTATTTAAGCTGCACACAGACTACTTTACATTGTGTCAAAGTGTCATTTTGTCAGTGTTGTCCCATGAAAAGATATACTTAAATATCAGCAGAAATGTGAGGGGTGTACTCACTTTTGTGATACAATATAATATATATATATATATATGTGTGTGTGTGTGTGTGTGTGTGTGTGTGTGTGTTTGCAAATATAGAACACAATTATTCAACTTTACCTCAAATTTTTTTGCATGATGCAATCCTCCAGCCCAGTTGATAGCAATGTCACAGATCTAAATAAGTCAAAAATAAGTTATATTACAATTATAAGCCCCATGTTGTACAACAATAATAAAAAAGCAATATGTGATATGTTCATTTTCTTGACAAAATAAGTAAAATACTTCACTTCACAATGTCATTTGTAAATATAAGCACATTTTAAATCCCAGCATCACACTCCAAAATGGTAAGAAAAACAATATATATAGACATATAGATAGACAATATTAGAACAGAATCTAATTTCACCATTGTGCTTTAAACACAGTGGGATTTGTCCAAACTGTCCAAACACACATGCCCAGGGAGCAGGTATGGGTGTGCTCAAGGGCACTTCAGCTGTTACTCGTCAGGTCAAGGAATCAAACCGGCAACTTTCTTGTAACAATCCCAGTTGCCAACCACCATGCCACTGCAGCCCTTTAAAAGCAGTGCAAAAAAAATCTGTGTCCTCTTCCTACAAAAGTGAGAGTAGTTTTAGGTTGCCACAGCTATGGACATAAATGTCTTTCTGTAGCACTCTTTGTTGCAGCAAAGTTAGCAGAACCTTCTACTGAAAGGACTTTGCTGTTTAAACAGTAAGTGGTGTCACGGATGTAGTGTTGTCATATACTGAGCAACTTCTGTACGATTCTCTTTTAAACAACCAAGTTCAATTTTTGGTCTCATCTGACAAAAGCACCTTACTCCGTACATTTGGGGAGTCTCCAAAATTATTTCTATTTTTGTCTGTATGTAAAGGCCACTATTGTGCATGGCTTATTGTGGTCATATGAACAGATACATTAGTCTCTGCTTAAGAAAACTGCAGCTCCTTCGGGGGTTACCTTTTTCTATGTGCTGCCTCTGATTAACACCCTCCTTGCCTGGTCTGAGAGATTTGGTTGGCGGCCCCTTCTTGACAGGTTTGTTGTGGTACCATGTCCTTTCCATTTGATGATAATGGAATTGATGGTGATCCGGGGGATCATCAGAGATTTTATATTTTTTTTATAACCCAACCCTGACTTTCTTAAGATTATCCCTGACTTGTATGGAGATTTCCTTGGTCTTCAAGGTGTTGTTTAGTCAGTGGTGCCTCTTATTTGAATGGTGTTGCAGACTATGGGGCCTTTCAGAAAAGGTTTGCATACAGTGGGTACGGAAAGTATTCAGACCCCTTTGTTTCATTGCTAAACTCAAAAAAGTTCATTTATTTTTCATTAACATACCCTCAGCACCCCATCGTGACATAAAAAACAGAAACGTAAACATTTTGCAAATTTATTTATTTTAGTTAAATATGAGTGTCACAGCAAAGGGTCTGAATGCTTATGACCATATGATATCAGTTTTTCTTTTTTAATAAGTTTGCAAAAATGTCTACATTTCTGTTGTTATGTCAAGATAAACAGTGCTGCAATTAAACAGTGAAAAATTTAAAGGGGTCTGAATACTTTCCATACCCACTGTATAATGGCCGATCATGTGACACTTGGATAGCAAACAGGTGGACTTCATTTGACTAAGCTTGTGACATCGGAATGTTATTGGTCACAACAGAAGTTTTAAAGGGATTCAGAGCAAATGGGGTGAATACATATGCACATGCCATTTCTTTCTCATTTTACTGGACCATTGTTTTCTATATGATGATATATAAGTTAATTCTTTTTTTTTCATTGATAGAATACTAAAAACACACACATCAGAAGACCAATTGTATATGCAAGACAATTACAAAGAATCCCTTACCTTATGATTTAATTGAGTTGCCCCTTGTAATGATGCACCAGTGTATCTTGAGCAAAATTCAAAAAGCCCTGGAAAGACAGGACTAAAAGCCAAACAATTAGATATACACAGACACATAGATAGATACTTTATCACTTTGCAGTTAAATTCGTTCTCCGCATTTGAACCCAATCCGTGCAGTGAAACACACATATACACACTAGTGAACACTAGAGGGCAGTGAGCACACATGCCCGGAGCGGTGGGCAGAAATTAGTCATACTTATGGCAAATTTTGACCTAAAGTTACTTTTAAGTACACCAAGTCAGGAAAGGGCTATAAGGCCATATCTAAATGTCAAAGGACGTGGTCGGAAGCCAAAAATGACACCTGTGCTGGCCAGGAGATAGAGAGAGGTGAAAAAAATCCCAGGATCACAACCAAGGCCATCCTGATGAATCTGATGAATCTGGGCTCTGCCGGTGGCAACGTCTCAAGGCAGACGGTTCAACGGACAGTACACACTGCTGGGTTCCACGGATGGAGACCAAGGAGGACGCCATTTCTCCAGAAAAGGCATACAAAAGCCCGCTTGGCCTTACACATGCTCATCTGGACAAAGAAGACAACTTCTGGTCTTTTATTTTATGGTCAGATGAAACAAAAAATTAATTGTTTGGCCACAATGATGTATCCTTCATTTGGCGTAAAAAGGAGAAGCCTTCAACCCTAAGAACACCATACCCACTGTCAAACATTGTGGTGGGGACCCAATGATTTAGGGGTGTTTTTCAGCCAATGTACCAGGGAACCTAATCACAGTAAATGGCACCATGAAAAAAGAGCAATACATCAAGAACCCAAAACACAGCAAAAGTGGTGAAGAAATGGTTAGGTGCAAAAACATTAACGTTTTGCCATGGCCCAGGCCCAGACTTCTGACTTGAATCCAATTGATAATCTGTGGAGGGAGTGGTGCAGATCAGGATGATGGCAGGAAGACCCTCCAACCTGAAAGAGTTGGAGCTCATCGTTAAAGATGAATGGGCAAAATACCAGTGGAGACATGCAAAAAACTGGTCAGCAATTATAGGAAGTGTTTGATTGCTGTAATAGCCAACAAAGGCTTTTCTATTGATTATTGAGAGGGGTATGAATAATTTTGTTCAAATGTAAATAAAAGCTGAGAAATATTTTCCCCCTCATTTTGTACCTTGTCTTATTATCTTCTGTGAGATGCCCGTGTCATTACCGGTCAATAAAAAAATAAAAAAATAAAATTACATATATATAATTTTTTATTTTTTTATTTTTTATTATCTTCTGTGAGATGCCCATGTCATTACTGGTCAATAAAAAATTTCTCACAGAAGATAATAAGACAAGGTACAAAATGAGGGGGAAAATATTTCTCAGCTTTTATTTACATTTATTTGTATATATTTGTATACATTTCAGGCTTCAAACATAAAGATATGAGATTGTAATTGTTTGAAAAATCAACAAGTGGGACACAGTTGTGAAGTGGAACGAAATTTATGGTGGAACGAATATACTTTATGTTTTGAATCATTGTCTTGTTGGAAGATAAATCTCCATCCCAGTCTTGGGTCTTTTGCAGACTCCATCAGGTTTTCTTCCAGAATGGTCCTGTATTTGGCTCCATCTATTTTCCCAACAATTTTAACTATCTTCCCTGTCCATGCTGAAGAAAAGCAGGCCCAAACCATGATGCTGCCACCACCATGTTTGACAGTGGGGATGGTGTGTTCAGGGTGATGAGCTGTGTTGCTTTTCCGCCAAACATAACATTTTGCATTGTGGCCAAAAGGTTCCATTTTGGTTTTATCTCAAATTCAACTTTATTGTCAAAAACTGTAATATGTACAGGACATACACAGGATTGAAATTACGTTACTCTCAAGCCCATGGTGCAACAATAAACATGAACACTACAAGTGTTCGAAATGTACAGTATAAAATGTTTGACATTGACACAGACCTTAAATGACATGTGCAGATTTAAAAATCAGAACAGTAGTGCAAATTGTGCAAAATGTAGATTACATTACAAAATGTACCTTACAAATTGTGGTTCAAATTGTGCAAAATAACCAGTTCTTGATGATGCAGAGTTCTAAGTTTGTGCTATTTGTGTGCAGGATCCCAAGTTTGTATGTTGGAGCTTTCCTGGCCAATGATGCTGACTTGATGTTCCAGGACAGGTCCTCTGAGATGTGCACTCCCAGGAACTTGGTACTGCTCACCGCTGTATCGTTGATGGTCAAAGGAGCATGCTGGGAGTGCATTTTCCTGAAGTCCACAACAATTTCCTTTGTCTTCTCAACGTTCAGCTAGTTCATGGTATGCTGCTCAGATGACATCACCATGTCCCGGTGGCTCAATGGTGTAATCAGCAAGCCCTGCAAATGAACTGCATTGCTGTTTTAACCTGCGCAGAAGGTGTAAATTTTTTTTCCAGAGCCCCTCTTCCACATATTTGGTGTGTCTCCCAGGTGGCTTGTGGCAAACCTTAAATGACACTTTTTATGGATATCTTGGAGAAATGGCTTTCTTCTTGCCACTCCTCCATAAAGGCCAGATTTGTGCAGTGTACGACTGATAGTTGTCCTATGGACAGAGACTCCCACCTCTGCGAGTTCCCACCTCTGCGAGATCTCTGCGAGTTCATCCAGAGTGATCATGGGCCTCTTGGCTGCATCTCTGAACAGCCTTCTCCTTGTTTGAGCTAAAAGTTTGGAGGGACGGCCAGGTCTTGGTAGATTTGCTGAGGTCTGATACTCCTTCCATGTCAAATATGATCGCTTTCACAGTGCTCCTTGAGATGTTTAAAGCTTAGGAGTCATTTTGTATCCAAATCCGGCTTTGAACTTTAAACTCTACAACAGTATCTCAGACTTTCCTGGTGTGTTCCTTGGTCTTCATGATGCTCTCTGCACTTGGAGACTATCACAGAGCAGGTGCATTTATACGGAGACTTGATTACACACAGGTGGATTTTATTTATCATCATCAGTCATTTAGGTCAACATTGGATCATTCAGAGATCCTCAGTGAACTTCTGGAGTGAAAAAGTTTAAAATATCCAATAAATTTCGTTACACTTCACGCCTGTGTCCCACTTGTTGTTGATTCTTCAAAACAAATTACAATTTTATATCTTTATGTTTGAAGCCTGAAACGTGGCAAAAGGTTGAAAAGTTCAAGGGGGCCGAAGACTTTTGCTAGGCACTCTCTCTCATTAATCTTTTTTATTAATCTGAGCAATTGTTTCAGATGATGACTTTTACATTTCATTAAAAATTATCACAAAATTATCTAAAATTCATGTATAATAAACATATTTTGAATTGTTTTATTTTAAGACATTTTCTAAATCTATATAAATTCAAACATAATGAAAAAGAAAAGCATCTCACTGAGTTGTGCTATTTTTAGAACATACCTGTGGGTGAGATATCAATCTTAGGGGCTAGCTGGTGCCCACGGTAACAGTGTTGGTGACCCCTGTCCTTACATTTACCTAATTTGATTGCAGACAGTTTGAACCCAATGCATTTCATAGTCATCAGCCTTGGTAGCTTAGTGGTCAATGTACTAGGCTCGTAATCGTTGACCTGTCACCAATAGAGAATCTGTTGAGAAGAATTTCCCAGAGGGAATTTTCCAGAATTTCCCTTGGGGATCAGTATCTATCAGTATCTATCTATCTATCTAGAATTGTGGGGGGAATGCGATAATGATGAACTGTTTAACTACTCTAAATACGAATATTCATTAAGAAACCTTAAACACTAAACATCTCGGTATACTCAGTGCCAAAACATCTTTTAAGTGTCTTAACTTTTTGAGAAAACATGAAATATCAGAGGTTCTTATTGTCTGCAAATAAATCTTTGAAAATATCTTTTGTCATGTGTTGATCTTGTATCTCAAATAAAAAAAAGTGCTTGTCTATGGACTATAGGAGGAAACCTAAGTTTTCAGAAACCCACGCTAAAGTGCAGATTCCCCACAGAAAGGACCTCGGCCTCCCCACCTGGAGATCGAACCACAGGACCTTCTTGTTGTTTTACATTCATCCTTCCCCTCAAAATTCTACACACAAAACAACATAATGACAAAGAGAAAAAGAGTTTGGAATTGTTGCTACTTGATTAAAAATAAAATAAGAAAGAAAGTCACAAAAGTACACAAAAATGTATTCACAGCGTTTGACAGGAAACTCAAAATTGAGCTCATCCTGGTCCACTGATCATGCTTCAGTTGTTTTGAAAACTTGATTGAAGTCCACCTGTCATAAATCAAGTTGGTTTGGGAGGGCATTTCAGAATTGTCTGTAATCCTACGAGACACTATTGTATAAAAGCACAAATCTGGGGAAAGGTACAGAAAAAATTCTGCAGAATTGAAGGTCCCTCTGAACACAGTGGCCTCCATCATCCATAAAAAGTAGTAGTTTGGAACCTCCAGGACTCTTCCAAGAGCTGGCTGTCTGGCCAAGCTGAGTGAGCTGCCTGTATGGTAGATGGAAGCCACTCCATAGTTAAAGACAAAATATGTCTTGCTTGTGGACTATCAGACCCTGAGGGAAAAAAACTGGTCTGATTAAAAAAAGATTGACATATTTGGCTTGAATGCCAAGCATCATGTGTGGAGGAAACCAGGCAGTAAAGCATGATGGCGGCATTATCATGCTGTAAAGTTGCTTTTTGGCAGGAACTGTGAGGCTAGTTAGGGTGGAGGGAAAGATGGAAACCTGCTCCTGAGTGCTCTGGGCCTCAGATTGGGGTGAAGCTTTACCTTCCAACAGGAAAACATTAAGCACACCATGACGACAGTTGGCTTTGGGACAACAATGTTCTGGAGTGGCCCTGCTGGAGCCTAGACTTGTACACAACTGAACATCTCTAGAGAGATCTGAAAATGGCTATGTCGATCCAACCTGATGGAGATTGAAAGGTTATTCAAAACCGGTGTGCCAAGCTTGTAGCATCATACACAAAAACTTGTATTGCTGTATTTGCGTCTTATGTACAGGCATTTTTTTGTTTTTGTTATTAAAAAAAACTTTTACAAAAATTCCAAACATTTTTTTCACTTTGTCATTATGTGGTATTGAGTAGAAGTTTGAGGGGGAAATGATTATAATCCATTTTAACAAAATGTCCAACGTAACAAAATGGGGCACAGGTTGAAATGCTGTGAATACTTTCCGTGAACACTGTGTATATTTTAAAGCTGCATTAGGATAATATAAAAAATGCGGAAAAGCCAAAATTATTATAACTTCCCACAAACCTAAAAAAAATGGTTGTACACAAGACGGGAAAGCAATTGCTTCCTATAACTTAAACCACTAAAGCATTGCTTTAGAAGTATCCTTTGGGTCATTGTCCTGTTGGAAGGTGAACCTCCGCCCCAGTCTCATATATCTGACAGACCAAAACAGGTTTTGCTCAAGAATATCCCTATATTTAGCACCATCCATCTTCCCCTTGACTCTAACCAGTTTCCCAGTCCCTGCTGCTGAAAAAAACATCTCCATAGCATGATGCTGCCACCACCATGTTTCACTGTGGGGATGGTGTTTGCGGTGATGAGATGTGTAGGTTTTGCGCCAGACATAGTGTTTTCCTTTGTGGCCGAAAAGTTCAATTTTGGTCTCATCTGACCAGAACACCTTCCTCCATAAATTTGGGGAGTCTCCCAAATACCTTTTGAAAATAAAAATCAGAGATTATAACCCAACCCCGATTTGTACTTCTCCACAACCTTGTCCCTGACTTGTTTGGAGATTTCCTTGGTCTTCACAGTGTTTTTGGTTTCTCATGCATAATGATGTTGCAGCCTCTATGGCCTTTCAGAAAAGGTGCATATACTGACAGATCATGTGGCACACATATTGCACACTTTATTTCACTAAGCATGGGACTTCTGAATGTAATTGGTTGCACCACAACTTCAGGCTTCATAGAAAAGGGGCTGAATACACACAGTGGGCCAAAAAGTATTGTCAGCCACTGATTGTGCAAGTTCTCCTACTTAGAAAGACGAGAGAGGTCTCTCTGAAGCTCACACTTCAGCTATAAGACAAAAATCCCGGAAATCACATTGTGGGATTTTTTAAAGGATTTCTAAGCAAATTATGGAGGGATGTATTTGGTCAATAACAAAAGTTCAACTCAATACTTCATAATATTTGTTGGCAATGAAAAACACTCCCTCGTTGCCCGAGCAGTGTGATTGGGATCATTTTCATGATGAAAGACCCAGCCACATTCCATCTTCAATGGTCTCATTGATGGGAGGTTTTGGCTAAAAATCTCATGAAACAAAACCCTCTTCATTCTTCAGTCATCCTGTCCCCTTTGCAGAAAAACAGACCCAAAGCAGCTTTCCACCCCAATGCTTCACAGTAGGTATGGTGTTCTTGGGATTCTACTCAGCATTCTTCTCTCAAAACATGACGAGTTGAGTTTTTACCAAAAAGTTCTATTTTGGTTTCATCTGACCACATTCTCCCAATCATCTTCTGGATCATCTATATGCTGCCTAGCCAACTTTAGATTGGCCTGGACGTGGCTTGAGCAGACACACATGTCTGGCACTGCAGGATTTGAGTCTCTTTCGGCATAGTGTGTTACTGATTCATCGGGTGCCTCTGTGCAGTTCTGGGATATTTGCTCACCGTTTCATGATCATTTTGACCCCACGGGATGAGATCTTGCATGGGACCCCAAATAGAGGGAGATCATCAATTGTCTTGTAGGGATTCAATTTTCTTACAATTGCCCCCACAGGTGATTTATTCACAGCAATTTTATTCCTGGTGTTCTTGAAAAAATTAGCATTGGTGAAAAACATACTGATGAAGGAGAATAAAAGGAAAGCATAACATTCTAAGTTAGTTTAGTATCTGAAGCATCAGTGGTTGGTGCTTACCAGCTCAAAATGATCAGAAAGAAACACATTTCTTTATTGGTATGGGGCAACTTCAGGATGCTGGATGTGAAAAAAGCCACACTTGCCAAAAGAAAAGATTAAGATGGGCCAATGAGAAAAGACAATGGATTTATTGTAAATTCTGCCATTAAGTCCAGGATCCTGAAGTCACCTCTTTACATTTAATACTGACACTGGTGTTTGATGACTTCCATTTAGTGCAGCTGTCACTTGACAACCTGTAGTCATTTTTGTTTCAAAAGTTTTTTTTGCAATATCTTGAGTAGCCGTCTTAACACAACAACAAGCTTTCTGGCTTTTTCACCCTGTATGCAAGCCAACAACTGCTGAACCAACCTTTTGTGCTCCCTTATTAGTATTTTTAGCAAAAAAAAAAATGTTTCCTAACAATGAATTAGCTTAATAACATGCATTATTTAAATTGGGAGCCATACCAGAGAACATACCAGGCTTTACTACAAAAATGAATACATTTAAATAATAATAATTGTTTGTGAATTGCATGAAAAAGTAATCGTATATATAAAAATTTATATTTTTATATATACACAATTACTTTTTCATGCAATTCACATAGAAGAAATCTATAATCCGCCAAACCTATGAAATCTGTGTATATCTATATACGAAGAGTTCAGATGCAAAAACCCTCCAAATCCGGCTGATAACTTTTTTAAAAAGGCTCTTATGTTCAAGTTAACCAATAAATACAGACAATGATAAGGTTATTAGTTGGTGAAAAATTCCAGAAATGTAAAAACTTTGTGTTGTCATTCAGTGCCTTTTGTTTTTGACCAAAAAACAAACAAACAAAAACCCAGATCTTTTCCATAATTTGGGACATGCATGTCATTTTGTGTTCATTTCTAGATTCTTTTTAATCAATGCTCATCCAAATTAGAAAGATTACTGGGGAAAAGGCACAAACTTGTTGCATATGGTCAATGCTGACTTTTTCCTTAATTGCAACCAGCACATGCCTTTTGGAAAATGCACATGTACAAACACACAACAAATTCACCTCATCTAACAGAAACAGTCCTAACAGAACTTTTTTGCCTCTTTTAAAACATAAAAGGTAATAAATGTAACACTTAAATATATAAACATGAATATACAAACACATACATACACATGTATAATGGAGTAATCAGTATTAGAATTTACCAATCATCTCCAACATTGAAGGTGTTGAGGCTCTTTGTGAAACCTTGCATGTTATTTGGGCTGACCTTCTGCAAGAAGTCTATGTAGTCTTCTGAATGAAAACGGCACATGTCATGTTGTGATGCCTTGTATGGTTTAAAAACCTTTGAAAAGGCATGAAATAAAAAAAACAATGTGGTAAGTATAACTGTGACATTGCTATTCTAACTAATCAATTTTAATTTCATAAAAAATGAAAATAATGTTTAATACCATCATCTTCTTGTATAAGCCATAATGCAGTACGAGACTGTGAGTTAAGGACAACCTGTGGGGTTTCATCGGGTGTCCAGCTCCTATAGCGACAGAGAGAGTATACCCATTGTGCGTATCATAAAAATACATGTATGTATAAAATGAAGTACATATTTCATTTAAGGTAATCTCAAATATAATTTTCAAGACATAAGCAATACATGCAAAGAATAATAATAAGTATTATACAGCAGTGGTTCCCCACCTCCAGCAGCAGTGGGTGATTTATTACCAGGCGGCAGGTTATGTAACTGGTCAAAAAACAATAAGCCTTAATTTAACAGACATTATTTTAATGAATTCAAAAATAGAATATATGCCAGTGTTAATTTTGACAGCAAATTTTTAATTTAGTCATAGTCTTTTGACTAAAATGTCATTTAGTGTTAGTCCTAATTTAATCATCTGAATTGTTTTAGTCGACTAATTATAAGAAGAATTTAGTCGACAATCTACAGTTGATTTAGTCAACTAAAATATAAAGTTTGTTTGTTTATTTGTGTTTTAACGCCATGTTTGGACACGTGGGTGTCATTTACTGGCAAAAATATAAAGTAAAATGTAAATGTGTTTTTATCAGTTTTATCAACATCTTTATTTACCTGACCTTACGTATTGAACATAAAATATCAATGACCAGTAATCCTGCTCTGCCTGAAAAATAGCTGCATTGAACAAACTGTATGTTACATTCTTTATAAAACTGGGTACTTTAAAAGCAGCTGTGTCATTAGTGCAAAAAACAAACATTTAACAAAACAGCTAATCTATTAATCATTCAGTAATTCATAGGTTAATTATTTTAACAGCTAAAATGCTCAAAAACATAAAAAATAAGTGCAGATGCAGCATCAAGCTGCTCTCTCTGAGTGTGACCACAGAGTACAAGATATTTTTGTATTTGATTTTGATCCATTTTAAAGAAAGCACATTGCTCTTTACACAGTGTCTTGTTTTTCATGAGGTTAAATGAGAAATGTGTTCATATATCGGCTCTCCTCTCTCTCTCATTGTTTACATTGTTGAGTTAATCTAGTTCTGTGAGTAAAGGCAGGTTAGGCTGTTCTTCAAAGGTTTAGATGAAATGTATGCAAGTGTAGTTTTACTGTTACTGTACAATAGATTAGCTCTGATGGGACACAACACAGCTTGTCCAGCCTCTTTACATATGCAGTCACAAAACTAACTCAGTTCTCATACCTAATAGGATGTCGTCCTTGTCAGACATTTGTGTCTCGTTATTATTCAATTTATTTCATCGTCGGTTTTATCTTTTTAAGTAGGTTTTATTTAGTTATGTCTCGTTTTTGTCATGAAAAAAAAGTTTGTGACGAAACTATGACGAAAATTATTTGCCAACAAAATTCCCACTGATATACGGGAGTGATAGGATAAATGAAAGGTAAAATACACTGCATAGCCTCTCTTAATTGAAACCTCATTACGCCTTTGTGTGCTGACAAACCCCCCTCTACTTTTACTCAATTAACGAGTAGTGTTTAGACTCTTGGTCTAATGTATCCAAACCTTTTTGGAGTTTGCCAGTTTTAATAAGCAATAAATAAATTGCCTGTAATACAACTATAGGTCTGCTCTTTTGAAGCACAACCGAGCAATACTTTGTTAAAGAACGAGGTGTTTGTTTAAGAGGTGTGTAATAGGAGATGTGTACTGTTCACAATGTCACTGTAATTAAGTCAGGTCAAACTCAACTGTGCAAGTTTACCATGAAGCATTGCTATAGGGCAAAGTTGCAAAAAAAGGACCACTTTGAGAGAAAGAGCGGTCTAGTTTTAAGTCTCAAGACCATCAATTGTCTGCCAACAACATAGATTGTGCAATCATTAATTCCTTTGCAAATTGGCTGGAATCGTCTTATTTTGGTGGGAATAGGCGAGAACTCCGTGCCACCCTCTGCCACGGAAACCCAAATTGACAGGCATTGCCTGGCAACCTTCCCCGACACGGTGCTGCGTAACCTATGAGTGTGACCACAGAGTACAAGATATTTACGTATTTGATTTGACTAATTAGCGCTGTATATATACCTATGTGCTTGGTTTGTGTTTCTTTTGGAATACCTAAGCCTGCCTCGTTTTCCGAATCCTAGAAGTATAATTCTGACCTGCTGTACCCCGTGTTGACTTTCCAGTACTTGTTTCCTGCAGCTTATCTGCTGAGTTCAATTCCTGCCATCCTCCTGCTATCCAAGATCCTTTTGACCAAGGTCAACGAGATCACATGCAAATTAAGCTTGCCTAGGGGTGGGCGATATAATATCGTTCACGCAATATTGTGACGTAAGGATGCAGGTGAGCACACTTGTGCTTGCAGCATGCAAAATAAACATGGCCAACAGCGGAGAGAGCAGTAGTGCTCACACTGAGGATGATTTAGTTCCTAAACGTCAGTAGTGTGTAAGTTTTTCGGATACCAAAGTTCAGACTCCAAGCAAACTACAGTCATTTGCAAAACATGCAGAAAAAGTGTTACGACAAAAGGTGGCAACACAACGAATTTATTTCACCACCTAAAGCAAAGGCACCCGCGTGAATATGAACCGTGCCAGGCATTGCAGTCCAACAGTACGGATGAGAATGCTAAATGTGTGTTTGTTACTCAAGCAAATACACTCACCCAGGCAACCATAGCCGGAGCATTTGCGAGTGGCACACTGTATGATAAAAAAGCAAGCGGTGGAGTGAAATTACTGAGGCAGTCACGTTCTGGATGGCGAAAGACATGATGCCTATTTAGACGGTGGAAAAGGAAGGGTTTAGGTGGCTTGTTAAAAAGTTAGATCCCAGGTATAACCTCCCAGGGAGAAAATATTTGTCTCAAACAGCTTTGCCACAAATGTGTGACGAATGCCGTGCCAAGTTAGCCGCTACATTAGCTTCTGTAGTGCCTAAGACTCAACTACCAATGGAGCCGTATTTTGGCTTTTTTCCAGATGATCACACAGGAGAAAACATTGCTAAAGATTTAAGGGAATTTCTCGTGTTGTGGGATCTTGAAGAAGAGAAACAAGTCTCTGTGACAACGGACAGTGGAGCAAACATCGTCAAGGCTGCAGCACTAAATGGATGGGTCAGACTGCCTTGCTTTGGCCACAGTCTTCATGTTGCAATTGGTAAGTTTTAACAATTTAATCATATATATATATTTAGAATCTAGTAGAACCTTCAGGTTTTTAAAAGGTTGTCCTGGGCTGCTTTGACTGTTTTTAGCTAACACCGCTTATTATGATATTTGATTTAATTGCTAATTAAATGTAATTTGTTTTTCTCTGTGTATCATTAGAGAGGAGGCTTAAGGACTCCGGGATTGAAAAAGCAGTGGTAGTGTGCAAACAAATTGTTGCAGCATTTTCTCACATTGGAAGAGGCAGCAAGCACTACGAGATGCACAAGCAGAAATGGGCCTTCCCCAGCACAAACTGATCATTGAATCTCCAACGTGATGGGGATCAAGACAAAAGATGATTCAGCGGCTGCTGGAGCAAGAGAAGGCTATCACACAGGTCTTGGCTGCTGACAAAACAACCAG
Organism: Microcambeva barbata; assembly: GCA_034509105.1. Lineage (NCBI taxonomy): Eukaryota > Metazoa > Chordata > Actinopteri > Siluriformes > Trichomycteridae > Microcambeva > Microcambeva barbata. Next base: position 8,018,485 of record JAYDZF010000003.1, read on the forward strand.
AAATCTAATGCTAACTTGGCAGGATGTGAATGTCCTTGATTCTGTCAGTAAGGCTCTAGGTTCTCTCCTACAATTTACAGATTCTTTATCAGGTGAGGAGTATGTAAGCATTTCAGGTCTTAGGCCTGTTCTTCAGTTGTTCACCAGTGATGTACTAAATGCTGCAGAAAATGACACAGACCTCACCATGGCAATAAAAAACAAAATACTTGGCTATGTGAAGTATAAAAAGTATAAAACACCTGAGGTAGATGATCTGATCAATTTTGTAACCATGCTTGATCCTCGCTTTAAAACACAGCACATGGAAAATGAAGAGGTCCTGTCATTCAAAACCAGAGAGTTTTCAGATATGGAAGCCACTGGCTGAGCAGAGTATCTTTCTGAATCTGTAGTCCAAGATTCCACATCAGCAGAGGTGCAAAACGATGCAAAGAGAGCAAAGAAGAGCTTTGGAAGCTTTTTAAAAAAAACACCAAATGAAAAGAGAGGTCTAACAGAGAAATAATACACACCAACCAATACACACAGAAAGACTGGTGAAAGGTTGGTTTGACGAACATGAAAGTGAAGTTGAACATCTCCCATGACCTGCACAGTCACCAGATCTAAATATTATTGAGCCACTTTAGGGTGTTTTGGAGGGAAACGTTTTCCTCTAACCGCATCACATAGTGACCAGGCACTGTTCAGTTTACAGCATTGTGTAGCAGAAATATTTGATTTCATTTAAAGGCTAATTTATTTTGATGTACAAAATGTTATTTTATAAAATCGTTTTTTACTGTTGCCATGAAAATACTAAGTAGACAAATAATTTGCTGTTGTAAAAATGTTTACTTCTTTGAACAATTATAGTACACAGTGCTGATCTATGAATTAGAATATACTGAAAAAGTGAATTGTTTATAATTTCATTCAGAGATAAACTATCATTTTATATTTTATATGTAAGCTGACATTTCATGCCTTTTTGTTTTAAAATCCTGAATATTGAAAAATTTCATTTTTCAGCAACAAGAAAACAAATGTCATTTTGTTTTTACCCAGTTTATGTTAATTATGTGCAGTAAATGTGCATATTGAATAGTATATTTAGTTTTAGCACCAAGCCCTGTTTTACAATTACATTTTACTGTTTAAAATGTAACTGTTGGCTGCAAAACAAAGTATTTTTGAAAAAAAAAACAAGCAAAAAACAGCATTATGTTTATATATCGCTATTGAATATCGTTGTCGCATACATAGCCTAAAATATCATATTATTTGAAAACCTTAAGCTCGCCCATGGCCGACAGCCCTGCTCCTTCACCTAGCCCACAGCCCACACAGCACGTTTCAGCCTCGTTCTCTGCCTCCTCCCTTTGGGAAAAAAAATCATGAATTCCAAAATGGCTGACTGCCTGTTGGCCGGAGTCAGTAAAACCAAAATTAAAAAGTGTGTCATGGTGTCACCTAAGATCATACTTACATATTTACCACATTAATGTTTGTGTTTGGTCAAGTGCTTTAACTCAGGTCAATCAATTGCAACATCATTTCAACATCGATTAAGCAATCAATTATTCCTTTGCAATTTATCATCACATGGGTCGGGAGTTTATACAAACAGAATTTTGTTGACATCTGATAAAAACTCGGAGTAGTTTGAATGAGTTTGTAGAAAAGGGGGAAATGCACATATTAACAAATGGCAAACTTCCTGTGGAGCGGAGCTAAAACAAATCAACTTTATTATGCACGCCATCTTAAGATCTATCATTCCACCAAAATTCACTAGAATTGGAAACAAAAAATTAACAAAGGATCAAAATATCACATATACAAGACTTGTCAAGTTTTATGAATATCTAAACATCCAAAATCCTATGTGAATGTTTAAAATGTACGCATTTGAATCAAAATGGCCAGCTTCCTGTTGGGCGGAATCACAAAAAATATGATCTTTGTTCTTTAGGGTAAGGTCAATAAGCCTACCAACAAATTAACTTTGCCAAAAGGTATCCACTTGCAGTTTTTGGTGGTGTCCTAAACAAATCAACTGGCCGTCATTTTGTCCTCGTTTGAACTATCCTCTATTCCTTTGCATTTTCTAATCAGACATGCATTAACCTTATTCCTAAGTAAAATCAAATGAATTTGATTAACCTTCAAGCAGGAGAAAAAACAAACAAATTATCAAATTCCACAAAAAGACTTCCTGTTGGTTGGTGTCAATAATGAAAAAGTGTCAATACTGAAAAAGTGTGTAATGGTGTCAGCTATGATCCTACAAAGTTCATAAATTGCAAAGTCACTGTGTCTTTACCACATTATTGTTTGTGTTTAGTCTAATTTTAGGTCTATAGACCATCAACTATCTTCCAGTATATGTGTGTATTTGTAAGTATTGTACTGCCCCATACAGGTCAATATAAACAGGGCTCTAGACTAACTTTTTGCACTGGTTGCACTGGTGCGCCTAACATTTTTTCTTGGGTGCACCAGCACAAAAGTTAGGTGCACCCAAATTTTAAACCGCATCACATTTAACACCGCAGTTTTACAGGTTCACTTTTTCTTTTCTTTTTTTTTTAATCGCTGTCCGTATAGGCAATATTGACTTGTAAATGATTAACTAGCAGTCTGGTCAACTTAAAGTT
>JAYDZF010000003.1:8047023-8057355 GCA_034509105.1 Microcambeva barbata
GTGGTGCGCATGCGCCTCAATAAGCTTCATGGTATCGGCCTGGTATCGGCGATCTCTATTGCCGATACCGATACTGTATCGGTATCGGTGCAACACTAATTTTTTTCCATGAGTCTTTCTGGATCCCAGAAACTCACTCAGCTTTTATGCACATGCACTGATTACAAGCAAACAGGTTACAGGTGAGGATGTTGCCTTTAGTAGCCATTCAAACCCATTTGTGTCAACTTCTGGGCATGTTATCAGGCCAAAATCACCAGGGCCACTTTTGATCAGGGTCATTTGGATGTTTTGGTCGTCATTATGATTTTAAAAGAGAAAATGCATTCGATTGATATGAAAAAAGGCCCATGAAGCAAAAATTCTGCTGGGCTATGTAAACTTTTGGGCACAAATGTACATATCTCTCTACCTATTCTGACACACACAATCAAATGCAACCAGGATCTTTCCTAAATAACTAGATGGCCCAAAGCCACTTGTGCAAAGAAAAGGGCTTTTTACAAATGATTAAATAGATTTTTTTAATTAAACAAATCTGGCTCTGATTCATATAATTGAGACATTTAAAGCATATTTTCACTTCATTAGTGGTTATCAAATCTAGACTCATAGATCTTGTACATTTTGCATTTACCACTATTATGCATTGATTTTGAAAGAGAAATACACCAATTACACTTTGCTTGCAAATTTTGTTGGGTCCATGAGCGGTTGTAAGTGTTATTTTAATATTATATACTCTGTTCGTTCATTATTATTTTGGGGGTTTTACTATGTACATTTTGCAGCTGGATGTTAAAGTTTAACAATCCCTGTGTTATTGAGAATGTAATTGTTAAAGTATCTTTGTGTGTATGTTGTAATTTGTATGGCAATTTTTTGTCAAATGATTGTGTTGTTTTTTCCCATTCTTTTACAGCGACATTAACATCAGTCAACATTGTATGCAGGTTTAGAGGGCAATAAGCTCTGGTTTTATGGATTGAGTAACTTGCCCTACTAGGTTAAATATAACGCTGCCTTTATACGTTATGGGTCCTCGGAGAAAATCCACAAAGACAATGAGTACGGATGGAGTAGCTGCTTGCACATCATTCCAAAATGAGCTCAAAGATTACATCAATGAGCTTTCACATGAGGTTCTCTGCCATATATTCCGGTTAGTAGTTTTCATATTGGAACACTTTTCCCCTTTTGATTTTAGAGTAACTCTGATATTAAGTTTTTGCTGATTGTTTGAATATAGGGCTTTTTTGTCGCGGTTGTTAATTGTTTACTGGATGCAAATTAACTCCTTATTGCTAATGAGTGGTGTAAAATGTGGTATAAAATTCTGTAACATTTTTATGTCTTACACTGGAGGAATATATACAGTGGGTACGGAAAGTATTCAGACCCCTTTAAATTTTTCACTCTCTTTCATTGCAACCATTTGCTAAACTAAGTAAAAAGTTCATTTATTTATCATTAATGTACACAGAAATGTAGATTTTTTTTTTTGACAATTTATTAAAAAGAAAAACTGATATCACATAGTCAATAAGTATTCTGACATTTTGCTCAGTATTAAGCACCCTTTTGAGCTAGTACATACATGAGTCTTCTGGATTTGGGGATCCTTTGCCCTTCTTCCCTGTCCTCTCCAGTTCAATCAGGTTGAATGGTGAACGTTGGTGGACAGCCATTTTCAGGTCTCTCCAGATATGATCAATTGAGTTAAGGTCAGGGCTCTGGTTGGGCCAGTCAAGAATGGTCAAAGAGTTGTTTTGAAGCCACCCCTCTGTTATTGTAGCTTTGGGCCAAAGGGTCACCGTCCAACAAGACAATGACCCTGTCTGAGGTCCAGAGCACTAGTATATCACTGTACTTGACCACATTCATCTTACCTTAAATTGTAACCAGTTGTCCTGTCCTTGCAGCTGAAAAACACCCCCATAGCATGATGCTGCCGTTACCATGTTTCACTGTTGGGATTGTTTTGGGATGATATTGAGCAGTACCTGGTTTTCTCCACACATACTGCTTAGAATTAACACCAAATGAGAATCTTGTTTGTTTTAGGGAGTTACTCCTCTTTAGGAGGTAACATGCATGTCCTATAGGGTTTAATGCTAGATATTGCCTATCTAAAACATTCCACTGCATGCTCGTGATGAAGCTCTTTTTAGTTTTGACTGTGTTTTGGGTCTTTATATTGCTGTTAGATGAAGGATCTCCCAATCAGTTAAGTTTAATGTTTCTTTAAATTAACAAACAAAATGTTTCTATAGAGTTCATTATACTGCTGCTGATGTGTGACCTCATTAGTGAAAATGAACCCATTATAAGAAACCATGCAAGTTCAAGCCATGACATTACCTTCTGAGGCTTTTTTCTGAACTTCTTGCCTATTAATGGTTTGCTTCTTCTGGTGAAACCTTTTGTTCATTTTGCCTTTTTTGGTGTACTTTCGTTCATTAAATCTTCTGCAAGCAGTAGACTCTTCTGGAAATGTTTGCTGATGTCTCTAACAAGTGTTTTGGGGACTTTCTACAGCACACTAAATGTTTCTTTCATAATCTGCTGCTGCCATTGGTGGGTTCAAATAAAAAGGGCAATCTTCGGAAATGTATATCGAATTCAGAAGTAAAAAACCTTGAAATTAAAGCTAAAAAGTTGTTTTTTCACCTTTTATCTCATATGCATCTTTCGATTTTAAACCCAAATACTTTTTGTCCATGGCTAAAATAAGGGAATTGGCCTCACTGTTCCGATACTTTTGAAGGGGGCTGTATTCATTCAGGTTGTTTAATAATTTTTATCTTTGTGCAGTGAAATTTGTCGTAGGGGGCAGTATACCTTCTGTCATATTCCAGTAAACACAGAAGAGTTTGTCAAGTGGTTGTTAAGTGTTTTTGTTGCCATTGTTTCTTTTTAAATTTTTGTTATGAAATGAATGTTTCATATTCATATGTCCAGAACGCAGTGTGGTGGTAAATTGTTTCACAGGGGATGTTTTTATTGCTCTGCCACTTAACATGCACGGACTGTTGTGTGGTGTATTCTCAAAGCACAGTCCACTCTTAACTTTTTCTCATATTTTTAGCACTTGTACAGCTGTGTACATACTCCTTTTCAGCTGTTTACTTTTTTTGTTTAGTTTTTTACCATAAAAACCCAGCCAACTACACAAACCCTGCTTGCTGTACCTCTTTGTTATCAACGTTCTAAACATATTTATTATGCATGATGATTTTACAAATATTTTTTCCTTTATTGTGGGCACACATGTTCCATAACTGTCAGCAGCTGTAATCTAGCACTTTTCTTATGGAAATAATGAATGGTTATGTTTAAAGCTTAAACTGTACTGATTTTTTGATTCTGAATTGTCAATGCTCGCCCAAAGTGATTGGCACTTCTTTTCTTGTATTTGACGCCCTGTTATTTGTGGGGTAAAGGGGTCAACTTATCCCCATTATTTATTACCGTTCTATTGATATATGGATAGAATCATCATTGTATATAAGAAAAAAAGTTGGATGAACCTGTTAGTCTAGAGTCCTGCTAACACTGCTAACATCGTGTCTGTGATCTCCTAATCAGAATTAGCGCAAGTGTTTATGGGAAAGTTCCTGGCTTCTTTCTGGGGTGACAGCCATGTAGACCAATTTGATGTAGTGTGCGGCGTATGGTCTGAGAATTGACAGGCTGAACCCCCACCTCTTCAATCTCTGCAGCAATGCTGATAGCACTCCTGTGCCTATCTTTAAAAGACGGCATTTGGATGTGACGCTGTGCTCATGCACTCAGCTTCTTTGAATGACCAATGCGAGGTCTGTTTAGAGTGGACCCGGCTCTTTGATCTTGCCCACTGTGCTGGAGTTTAGTTTCAGGGTGTTGGCAATCTTCTTGTAGCCTTGGCAATCTTCATGTAGTGCAACAGTATGAGAGAGTGTGAGAGCTGTACTACAAAATTTAACAAACATGCTCCCTATGTACATCTGAGATCTAGTAACACTAACTAGTCACATGACATTTAGGAGGGTAAATGACAAGCAGTGATCAGTTTGGACATTTAGGGATCTAGTCTCTTAGGGGTGCCAAAAAACACACAAAGGACTCCCACATTGTGAGAAATAAGATTCTCTGGTCTTATGAGACAAAGATTGAACTTTTGGTGTTAATTCTAAGCTGTATGTGTGGAGATAACCAGGCACTGCTCATCACCTGCCCAATTCAATCCCAACTGTGAAACATGGTGCTGGCAGCATCATGCTATCATGGGTGTTTTTCAGGTCCAGGGACAGGACGAGTGGTTGCAATTGAAGGAAAGATGAATGAGGCCAAGTGCAGAGATATTCTGGAAGAAAACCTCTTCCAGAGTGCTCAGAGGAGTGGTGTGGCTTTGGCACAACTCTGTGATCATTCTTGACTAGCCCAGCCAGAACCCTGACCTAAACCCGCTTGAGCATCCCTGGAGAGACCTAAGGTAACCCTGAAAGAGCTACCTAATTCCCAAGCAGAGACTGGAGTATCTGTCCATATGACTACAATAAGATGTGCACTCCATAGAGTGGTCAGGGAAAAAAAGCATTTACCCACAGACAAAAATAGGAAAGTTTTCCGAAAGGCATTTGGGAGACTCCACAAATGTATGGAGGACAGAAAATGTCTGGTTTAAAACCAACAAATCTCATCACCCCCAAAATACCATCCCCACAGTGAAACGTGGTGTCACAATCATGATGTGAGTATGGTTTTCAGCAGCAGTCAAGGGGAAGATGGATGGTGCTAAATACAGGGATATTCTTGAGCAAAGCCTTGTTTGATGCCCATGCCATCACATTGCTTGACTGGCTAGCCAACTTGCCGGACCTAAGCTCCATTGAGAATCTAAATAAGGGCTACCAGACCCAACAACAAAGAAGAGCTGACAGCAAGCATCAAGTAAATCTGGGCTTCCATAACTTCCAGAAATGCCACAGGCATATTGTCTCAATGCAAAGTCACATCGAGGCAGTGACTAAAGCAAAGAGATTCCCAACCAAGTATTGAAGATTGACATATCGTTTTGAAAGTATTATATTTTGATTGATTTTGTTGTGATCCTAATTTCTTTTGTCTGTAGTTTGGGCTGATTTCTCCACAGTATTCTAATATTTTGAAATTCTGTTTTTGTGAGCTTTATGAGCTGGAAGCCCAAATTATGTACAAATAAACAAGTTAAATACTTGAAACCATTTAAATTGTGGGCCCTGGATCTATAATATATAAAAGTTTTACTTTTTTAATGGAATTATGGAAATTAATTAAACTTTTTTATGATATTCTTTTTATATATATGTCTCTACTGCGGGTGTGTGGGTCTGCGGGTGTGTGGACCATCTACGAGCTACCTGCATGCTCCAGTTAAAAGGGGGGCCTGCAGTCAAAGTGAGCACAATGTTGGGTCAAACTGTTCTCCATCGTCATCCCGCCTCCTCTTGCTGGTCGCTTTCAAGCTTCCCAGAGGCCTACTTGAAGTCGCAGCCCTCGTGGACTCCGGTGCAGAGGCCAACCTTAGCGATCACCAGTTTGCCCGAGAAGCCAGATTCAATCTGGAACCCCTCTCTGCGCCGGTTAGAGCCGTTACATTAGACGGCAAGACCCTGGCTCACATCACGCACCTGACATCTCTGGTAGTCATGACCACGGCCAGTAATTACCAGGAGACCATCCAGCTGTCAGTAATCCATGTCTCATGGACTCCTTCAGTTTGGTCTGACCCTCCTGTCCAGGCTCCTACCGATCTATCCACGTGCCCCGGGAATATCACCTTCGGGAGTATTCAGTAAGGTATGAATGCACCATCGATCTGTTGCCAGGAGCACCTCTACCCTCCTCATGCCAGTACTCAGTAAAAAGTATCCACTTCCACTCATCTCCATGTTCGAGACCCTCCACAACGCCTCGATTTTTACCGAATTCGACCTCAGAAATGCTCATCAGTGGCCATTTTGAGTCTTGCGTCCTCCCTTTTGGCCTCACCAACGCTCCAGTTGTCTTTCAAGACATGGTCAATTACGTTCTCCATGATTTCCTTGATCCTGATCTTCTCATACAGTCTAGCCGATCATATTCATCATGTCAAGCAAGTTTTGACCCACCTTCTCTAGAATTGTCTATTCATGAAGGCAGAGAAGTGTGTCTTCCACACAAAGTCCGTACCCTTCCTCGGGTTCATCCTCCAACCAGGTAGTGTCAAGGCCGACCCAGCAGACAGGGACTAACAATCTCTTTACGCCCCTGTGCCTTTTTTTTAACGCGCTTGTCACTCGCCCAAACCGTTGTTGTGAGTAGGTGTTTATGTCCGTTCGCGTTTATGTCCGTTCGTGTTTTGTTTGTAGTGTAGCGAGGCGCAACCATTGACTCTCCTGAGGGTGGACTATGGACTGTTCGCAGTCCTCCGAGCCCAAGGGTGGACTACAGACGCCGCCCGCTTCCTGGTCACAGTCCTCCGAGCGTGGGGGTGGACTACAGACGCCGCCCGCTCCCTGGATGCAGTCCTCCGAGCCTGAGGGTGGATGTCAGACGTTTCCCGCTGCCTGAATCCTGGACTCCGCCTGCCGTGCCTGAGCGTGGGCTACAGACGCCCCCGCTGCCTGAATCTCTGTCCCTGCACTTTCGTGCCTGAGTGTGGACGGCCTCCGCCGTCTCCGAACATTTCCCAGCCCCTCAGGCCCTTCCTGTTTGTTCATTTATTAAAGCCCTTTTTACCCTTAGTATTGTGTATCTGTGTGTCACTCTGGGTTCCACCCCCTCACCGACTACCCGCTACCCGTAACACAAACAATTCAGATGACTAAATTGGCATTTAAAATAAATGATATTTTAGTCAATAGACTAGGACTAAAACTCAAAATTTTCTGTCTCAATTTCATATTAAATCTTCAAAGAAAATAATCAGTTCCATGCTTAATAATGGAGTATAGGTGTTTTGTTGTATTTTACATCCCTGTTTCTGTGTAATTCAGCCTATTTACCTAATCTATTTCTGGGTAACAATATTTGTTTCTAAGGTGGGCCTATATGTAAAATACATTATTACTGCTTGTAATATGTAATTCTGTCTACCACTACTATAACTAACATTTTAATTTATTAAGAACTATTAAACAAGCAGGCAAGTCTTAGGTAATTACATTTTTTAACAATTATTTTACCAGTTTCTTACAGACTAATTACTACTATAATTTCTTATTTAGTTTCAACTATGAAGTTGGCATTTAAGTAATGAATTGTTACGAATTTATTACCATACTATTACCTACTTATTAACAATCTTTGAAGTAAAGTGCATCTGAGAATATTTATAAATGGCAAACAAATATTTTATTCATTACCTTTTGTGAAGGCAAAAATAATAATGTCAGGATTGTTTCCGTTGGGTGAATTCAGTGTGTGTGTGTGTGTGTGTGTGTGTGTGTGTGTGTGTGTGTGTGTGTGCAATACTGGTAGTGTAAAATCATTTTATACTTGCTTTAATTTTTTCTGTCAAATCTCCTTTGTTAATGTTGCGCTACTATCGCTGATTTTGCTGTCTGTGGTATCAGATCTTCGTTCCATCCTAAATCACACTTTCTTAATTAACAGGTTGTGGAAGCATCATACATATTATTAATTTACAAAAATCCCTGGTTTGAGTATTGTTTCGATATGTGATTTGAGACAGAGCTTTTTTGCGACACCTGCCCACAGTTCAAACACTTTTAAAGTAAAACTAATTCATGTAAAACAACTTCATATAGCTGTGTGAAGTAAAGCATTCCTCAAGCCAAAATTTGGCCTTGAAGCTTTCTTATTTTTGTTTTAGCTCTAGTTTCCATAACACTACCCAAAATAGATTAAGTGGTTACTTCAGACTTTTTTTTTTGCTTAGTGTAAATGTAATACATATGCCAATTTTTGCAAAATTAAGGTATTTCTTTTCACAGTTATCTGCCCATGCGGGACATTATGTGCATGGAGTGTCTGTCACGAAAGTTACAGGAAGCAATTGCTTTGTACTTGCGAGTGATAAAAGTCGTGGATCTGTGTGCCAGTAGGTGGTGGGAATACATGCCTTCAGGTTAGTAGGTTTGTGTGTCAAGAGTATATTAAGGGTTGTACGTTCACCAGAGCCGGCTATGATGTTACATATTTTGCACATAATTATTTCTGTTGATTCATGCATATATGCCCTTAATCTAGGATTTACAGACTCTACATTTCTTACCCTTTTGAGAAAAATGCCTGACGTGGAACAGTTGTATGGTTTACATCCACGTTACTTAGAGCGTAGACGGGTGAGAGGATTTGAGGCTTTTAGTATTCCTGGCATTCTTGAGGCTCTTCAGGCATGCCCCACTCTTTTGGTAAGTAATTAACATTACTACACAGTGGTAATGAATAAGTTAATGGAATTTGTATTGACTTTCTAATGAAACTAAAATGTAGTTTTTCTTTGAATTTATTATTAAAGGGTGTGGAGACCTCTCATTTGGAGCTGGTAGAGGCGATATGGAATTACTTGCCTCAGGTTCACATTCTTGGAAAGTTTAGGAACCGAAATGGAGCATTTCCTATTCCTCCAGAGAACAAACTTACTATTCCAGCTGCAGCTAAAATTCAAACACTGCATCTTGTTGGTAGTACTAAAGCAAATTCTTTTTTTATAAATTAATTTGCATCTTTATGGTACAAACTTTGATTCTTTTAGTCAAATAATAGCTTTAATGTATTCATTTCTCAGGGGTCAATGTACCAGAAATTCCCTGTGTGTCCTTTCTCAGACACTTATTCATGAAATGGGTGCGATTTACAAAGCCTCAGCCATTTAAGGATTTTTTATGTGTAAGCCTGCGTACCTTTGTCATGAGGAACTGTGCTGGTCCCACCAACTCCTTGAAATATGTACCTTTGGTGACAGGCTTGGCCTCTGCACGCAACCTAGAGCAGCTTGAACTGGTGAGGGTTCCCTTCTTAGGTGGACTGATACAACATGTGGTGGAAGACAGCTGGCGATCAGGTGAGGACATAAGGTTATTTTTCTGATTAATTAATTAATTATGCCTTCAATTCTTTCAGTGCCTGAAATGTTCATGTGTACTTCAGTTCAGAGTGAAAATGTACATGTGGCTTAATTAAAGCATACAGTGCTTTGGTGCTTAGGTTTTCATTATGATTTTAGGCACATTATTGAAATTATGAGGACAAAAATGCATCCTTTGACATATTTGGCTGTTTTCTTCAGTAAGTCTATAACAGTAACAATTTTGTGGTGGGGGAGCTTAGTCAAGTCAATTTATTTGTATAGCGCTTTTTTACAATAGACATTGTCACAAAGCAGCTTTACAGTAAAACAACAAGGACCACCACACTAAAAACCCACTGTTGAGCAAGCCAAGGGTGACTGTGGCAAGGAAAAACTCTCTAAAATTACTGGAAGAAACCTTGGAGGAACCAGGCTCAGCTGGGGCCCATCCTTCTTGGGTGGACTGGAGAATATTTTAAATACCAAGGTTTAAACAGTTCAACAACCAAAATTATATTAGACTAAAAGTTATAACTTGCAAAAACTCTATGGATATATAGAAGCTCTTAAATATTCAGTGCTGTTTTTGAAATAGTCTGTTGTGGGTTTCGGAAGTTCTTTAAGCAACATTCCTGGCCCCATCTATCTATTTGGAGCAGTTGTTGGCATGTCAGTTGGGATGTGCAGACTAGAGAGGTGAACAGAGGTCTTCCATCAGAAATATCACCGTGAATTGAAACAACAGAAGATGGAGTTAAAAGTGAAATTGTTAAGTGTAAACAGAGAAGCTTTCGACTCTGGCACCCCCTAACTATTACAGCATTACTAAAAGGGAGAACAGGCAGTTAACAAGTCATGAAGGCTTTCGCAGGACTTCAGCACCCATCTCACCAGCTATCATCAAATCGGAGTGATTAGACAGGGGAAGCAGAGCGACAGCAACCATATGTCTCTGGTCACCACAAGTTTATATGACCAAGAACCTCCAAGCTCTGCTCCTTTGTCTATATTTGGGTGTAGAGCCCCAGCCCTGGAGGTAAAATCAAAGGCAGCCAGAATCAAACATGTAGCGGCAAGAATCATGAGTGCATCAGACCGCCCAGATCCCAGACATCAGGAATGGAGCCATAGCCCATAGTTTGAAGGCTTAATCAAAAGCCGGAGTAAATAAATATGTTTTTAACCTAGACTTAAACATTGAGACATTGTCAGAATCCTGCACAGGGGCAGGAAGGTTATTTCAAAGTTGGGGAGCTTTGTATGAAAATGATCTTCCACCTGCAGTGATCTTTTTG
>JAYDZF010000003.1:8057455-8070387 GCA_034509105.1 Microcambeva barbata
GCAGGATTTGTGGCGGCTGGAAGTCTTGAAGGCACGGTGAGGTGTCTTGTGCAGGATCTGTGGAGGCTGGACAGTCTTGGAGACAGGGTGAGGTATCTTAAGCAGGATCTGTGGAGGCTGGACAGTCTTGGCGACACGGAGAGGAATCTTGGGCAGGATGCGAGGAGGCTGGACGACAGGAGGCTAGACAGCTATGACACACCAGAGGAGGACCAGGGTGATGAGAACACCAAATGGAAAGGCAAAAAGAAAACCGAGTGCTAAATGAACTGAATAAACGCTAAGCGATGCGACAACGGAGAAAAAACAAAACCAGACACAGAATGCAACCAAAAACAGAACAGAGTATGGAAAGCCAGAGGACAGGAACCAGGAACAATGCAACGTGACATGGACTAAACACTAAACAAGTTAGCAAATGTGTTTTATAGATAATGTGAAATCAACTGGTAGCCAGTGTAGCGATGATTGAACAGTAGTAATATGATAAAACTATTTAGTTCTAGTTATCACTTGCGCTGCTGCATTTTAAACCAATTGAAGCTATTTTATGGATCTACCAGTGCATCCAGTCAGAACTGCATTACAGTAATCTAATAGAGAAGTTATAAATGCACGAAAGCAACTCTAGTAATTTTAATAATGTCCGTGTCAAACAAGAGAGGTTTTTTACACCTGAGCGGGGAGTTACAGAGACTATTCAGGTTTAACACCAGGTTAGATAACTTTTCTCTTGCTTTCTTAGGTCCTACAAGTAATACCTCTGTTTTGTCTTAATTACATAGAAGAAAGTTACAGGACATCCTGTTTTTTATAGTTTACACAATCTTCAAGCTTATGGATTGTGTTTGTGTCGTTAGGTTTGGCTAATATATACAGCTGTGTTTCGTCTGCATAACAGTGAAAATTAATGTCGTTTTTACAAATTATTTCTCAAGGAAGCATATAGAGTTTAAGTAAGAGAGGTCCCAAAACTGACCCCTGTGGAATCCCAAATTTTACATTTGTAGTTTCAGAGCATTTATTTTTAATATGGGCAAATTGAGAGTGGTCCGTTAAATAAGAAATGAACCAAGAAAGAGCAAGTCATTTAAGACCTATTGTATTTTCTAGCCTATCAAGAAAGATTTTATGATCAACATTGTCAAACGCTGCACTAAGATCCAGTAAGACAAGAAAGAAACACACCCTTTATCAGTGAACATTAATAAGTCAGTTAAAACCCTTATTAATACCATTTCAGTACTGTGGTCGGGTCTGAATCCTGACTGAAATATTTCATGAATACTGTTTTCATTTAAATAAGAGCATAGCTGTTTAGAAACTACTTTTTCTAGAATTTTGTAGACAAATTAGGAAGTATCAGTTTAGTTTTAACTGGAGCTACTCTGTCTAAGGTTGTGCGTAATACTGACTCCAAGTCTTGAGTTTGCCTGATCTAGGTCTTTAGGTTCTAATGGTAGTCTAGCTGTTGGTAATTCTGGTAAGTGGTTAAGGAATGCTACTGCAGTTGCAGACGTAATAGTACGTTTTGATATAAAATGACACATGCTGTATTTTATTAGACAAAGACACTTCACTTATTATAAGAGCATGATTTAAGTTTTATTTTTGTAGATTAGAGCTAAAAACACAACATACACAATCATTTATGTGTCAGTTTTATTGTGTGTGCATGCATGTGTATGTATGTATGGGTGTGTGTCGTGTGAAAGTTTTTTGCATGTTTATTAGAGTTTATACTTAAGACAGCAGGACAGTAATAAGTCCATGTGATAGATGAAATGGATCCTCCACAATGCTGAGAGCCTTTTGGGTGCAGTGGGGGTTGAAAATATCCATGAAAGATAGAGAGACAATCTTTTAGCTGTCCTCACTACTCGCTGTAGAGTTTGGCCATCTGATGCAGCACAATTCCCAAGCCAGAAAGTGGTGCAGCCACTCAGGATGCTCTCGATGGTTCCTCTGTAGAACGTGATGAGGATGGGAGGTGGTAGGTAAAAGATTTCCTCATTCTCCTCAGAAACTGAACACCAAGGAATTTGGTGCTTGACAACAGAGGAGCCATGAATGTGCAGTGAGCAGAGAAAACAGCATTTGATTGAGCACTTAGCTCTGGTGAGCTCTGGTGCTCAGTGTGATGAGTGCTGGTGGTGTTCTTACCGATCCAGACTGAGGTCATCTCCCAGTCAGGAAGCTGCACATCCACGATTTCCAATGAGTTGCTGAGGAAAGGTGGTGTTGAATACTGAGCTAAAGTCTATGAACCGCATACTAATGTACGTTTTCTCTGTCTATGTGTATAAAAGTTAGGTGAAGTGTGGTGGCTATGGTGTCACCCATTGAGCGTGTTTTTAAACATTTCTTGTTAATGGAAGTGAGTGCTATGGGACAATAGTTGTTGAAGCACATTTATTCTCATGAGGTGTACTAACTTTTCCACATGAATACAACAGGGTTCTGGGTTTGATCCCAGGTGGGCTGGCACATGTATTTTCTTTGTGGAGTTTTCATGTTGAGTCTATGTGGGTTTACTCCAAGTGTTTCAGTTTTTTCCCATAGACATGTAAGAAGATGCAAAATGACTGTGTTTGATATAACCTTGTGAAATTAATACTGTTTTTGTCTGGAATGTAACCGAACAGTGTAAAACATGACATGACTGAACTATATGCCTTTCCATAACATTTTTACACAGTCCTTTTATGGTGCACAGTGTTTTTGGGCCAAACATGGGCTAAATTAATAAGCAATAAATGAAGATGCTCTGAAAAGAGCTCTCAGAGGCTTTCAGACCTACAGGTAGCTCCAGAAACAAGTAAAGGTACAAACATCTGCCATCAGAAAGAGACTGCACAAGTTTGATTTTTATGGAAAGTGTTCAAGGTGGAATGCACATGGTTCTTACTTTGTAAATATCCAAAATTATTTTAAAATACACGGTTTACTTTGTGTAATCAAAGTATATTCATTTCCTAGGTGGGTTTCGTAATTTACACACCGTCATATTTGGTGCCTGTAAGAATGCACTTGAAGTAGACTTGGGCTACCTCATTATTACCGCTGCATGCAGGTAAGAGGACATGTCATTCTTTTTAAAGTACTATTTCAGTAACTATTACAGATAAATTATAATTTTAATATTTATTGTAATCACAGATTGCATGAAGTGAGAATCCAGCCATCTTTAACCAAAGATGGTGTTTTTTCAGCATTGAAGATGGCTGAACTTGAATTTCCCCATTTTGAGACTTTGCATCTTGGATATGTTGATGAGTTTTTATTGCAGTGTAAGTATGGAGTAGGGTTGGTTGATATTTACATTTTTTATAAGGACTTAATTATGGATGGGCAGGGAGATCATTTGCTGCTTGTACACATGACGTACATTCAACCTGGAGGAATTGTCTAAATGTGTAAGTACAGTAATATGTGACAGTGTAAAAAAACTAGACTATTCCTGTTTGTGTTTCTTGCACACGAAGAACATGGGTTTTCCCTGTTAAATTAATATTTAATTTTTTTTACAAGGTTTAGTTTGCTGCCATGGAGCTATATGTGCTATTTTGTAAAATGTTTTACAATTCTTGTTGAATTTAATGTATTTATTTTTAAGTGTTCTTTGTGTGTGCTGTTCTGCTAATGGCACAACATTATATTTGGTAAAAACATTTTACACATGATTGTTCAAGTTCTTTTAGTGCAAGGTAATTGGTTACAGTAACACCGTGCAATAAAAAAACACATTAAAGTTAATATTTTTCTTGAAATACGTAGAAGCATCGTCTGTAAGTACTATACTTTATATCGCCAGTCATTTGCAAATGTTTCGCGGACATGTACTGTTTACAGAAATTAAAGTAACTAAATAAATATAGTCTGTTCAGTCCAGCTTAATTCTTCCCCTAGCCAAATGCAGTGGCTCAAAAAAGTATTTAGTCAGCCACTGATTGTGCAAGTTCTCCTACTTAGAAAGATGAGAGAGGTTTGTAATATTCATCATAGGTACACTTTAACTATGAGAGACAAAATGAGGAAAAATCCAGGAAATCACATTGTAAGATTTTTAAATAATTTATTTTATTTATGCTGGAAAGTATTTCTGTCCTCCACTCGTTACGTGTATTAATGGCACCTATTTGACCTTGTTATCTGTATGAAATACACCTGTCCCCATCCTCAAACAGTCAGACTCCAAACTCAATGAAGGCCAATACCAAAGAGCTGTCGTAGGACACCAGGAAGAAAATTGTAGATCTGCACCAGGCTGTGAAGAGTGAATCTACAATAGGCAAGCAGGATGGTGTGAATATCAATTGTCTTGTATGTTTTCCAGTTTCTTACAATTAATCCAATCTCCCTTGATCTTGGGCTCCACGCAAGATCTCATCCCATGGGGTCAAAATTGTCATGAGCAAAAATCCCAGAACCAAACTGAGGGACCTGATGAATGACTTGCAGAGAGCTGGGACCAAATTAACAAAGACCAGTGCAGGTGTCTCCATGTCCAGGCCCATCAGAGGATATGGATGATCCAGAAGAGGATTAAGAGAATATCATGTGGTCAGATGAAACCAATATGGCTTTTTGGTAAAAAAAAAAAAAAAACTAGTCATGTTTAAATGCTGAGTTGCATCCCAGGAACACCATACCTACTGTGATGCAAGGGAGTGGAAACTTCATGCTTTGGGGCTGTTTTTCTGCAAAGGGGACTGGAAGACTGATCCGTGTTAAGGGAAGAATGACTGGGCCAATTTATCGCAAAATTTTAAACCAAAACCTTCCATCAGTGACATTGAAGAAGATGGCTGCGTCTTCTAGGATGACAATGATCTCATACACACTGCTCAGGCAATGCTTCATAAAAACATTTCAGGACCTCAACCCTTTAGAAAATTTGAAAGTCTGTGTTGCCCAGCGGCAACCCCAAAACATCACTGCTCTAGAGGAGTTCTAAAGATTTTCTTCTGCATGCCCATACCTAGGTCTGCCAGGTGAGCTGCAAAATTATTGTGAAATGCTAAATAATAACTGATTATAGTAGGCTGGACTGGATTGTACAATTTATTGATATGGCCATGGTTTTTCAATCAAACTCTGAAAAAGGAATCAGATGCAGTGGCAATCTCTTATACTGCAGTGGTCAACTGACAAATTACAGGTGTGGGGCCCATAGGTTTTAAAACTGCTTTACAAACGTGTATTGACTTATATGAGGCATGTTGTTTATTTCTGTAGTGTAGACTCAATTTCCTCTCTGGCACAATTCAACTCACAAACCACAATCAAGTAACAAAGCAAAGTAAATTCTCACATAACTGCCATTTGTTTCCAAAATGTCTTAACTCTTCTTTAGCCATGTTATACAATAAGCCAATTATAAGTATCCCCAAACCAATCTGCAGGAAAAGTCAATGCTAAATGCCAAAAAAAGTAACTTTTATTGTAATTAAAATATCAATAATCAGTTTGGATAAACTGATACATAGTTAACAATTTATTGCAATTTACAATTTAATCAACCTTGTTTTACATTAAGATTATTGGTAAGTAAGTGTACATTGATTATGTGAAAATGTTGATTTTGAAGTGAAATAAAAAATAAAGGGTACACAATTTTTCATTTTTTGTATCTGATATCAGTGAAAAGTATATTTTCCCCATTAGTTTTTATGTATTTATTTTGTAGGTAAATTAAGTCATACAGAGTTGGTGAGATATGGTCTTGCTGATGTAATTGAGAATCCAGGGATTGTTACTGATATTGGAATGAAGGCTGTAAATGAAGTCTTTCCATCCATCAAGTACCTTTCGATTTACAACTGCCCACATCTTCACAACTCGCACAGCTGGATTACAGGTATTTTTTTTTTTTTTTTTTTTGCTAATTTAACACGTTAGGAGAGAATATTATGAATGAATGAAAAAAACTTCAGATCTTTGTTTACTTCAAAACAGCACATGTATATACACAAAATGTAAACAACTGTAAAAGTCTGTTAACGTTGTACTTTTCTGAAGTTTGCACTTTTGAAATTAAAAAAATATATATAAAAGAATTTTCTTTTTGTGCAAGCAGGGGGCTATATTCTCATCACTCATTCATATCTATATAGTTCTCAGCGGAACAAAAGTAGACCAGTGATGCAGTGTCTATGGATTGGCCAGGAAATCATACCATAAATTCAATACACCACCAGGCCATTAGCATGGCAGTAAGGGCTTACCGAACTTTGCTGATACAAATATGTAGATGCAAATCAATCATCCCTTGAGTAGAGACATCTGAAATTTGCCTTCAAATACTCAAAAGCAACCTGAACCACCCAAACGATACTCTACCCAAAGGACTTAATTCACCATACCCTGCAGTGTATACCCACTAGATTTATGGTAATGGAATCTACCCAAAGTGATATGATGCTGATTAAACTATCACGATTCGCCATCCAGAAAGGCATAATGGGAATAGCAGGGACAGTAAAAGATGCAAAGAAGCTATGATCAGGCCAAATATTGGTCGATACCCATCCCCAAACCTGGGAAAAATCACCAAAAGCCAGAAAACTACTCATCAATAGCCCTGACAAGCTGCCTTAGCAAGACACTAGAAAGGATGGTCAATAATCGCCTAGTCTGGTACATGGAAAAGAACGATGTCCTTAGTGAGTTCCAAACTAGTTTTCGGAGAAAAAGGAGCACAATGGACAACCTTCATCCAGAATAGACACACAGCTCATCTTCTTTGACCTTGAAAAGGCTTATGACACCACCTGGAGATATGGAATATTACAAGACCTGCAACAAATAGGACTTAAAGGCAGACTTCCAAACTTCATAAAAAAGGACAGACATTTCAAAGTTTGAGTCAATAAAACTCTCTCCAAAGAACACATCCAAGAGACAGGAGTCCCCCAAGAATGCATTCTCTCTGTTACCCTCTTCAACCTCAAAATGGGGTGCTGAGTGTACGTTAATGAGAAATAAAATGAACTTTTTTGAGTTTAGCAAATGGCTGCAATGAAACAAAGAGTGAAAAATTTAAAGGTGTCTGAATACTTTCAGTGCCCACTGTATAAGATATGATCATCGGTTTTGCATACTTCAAGGCTGTTTTGCTACAAAATGTGCAAGTGTACCTGGAAGAATTGATGCTGTTTTGAATGCAAAAGACTGGTCACACCAAATATTCATGAGATTTATATTTTTCTTTTTTCATTCACTTTGGATTTTGTTAATTGACAAAACCAAACTGCTTACATGTATATTTCTGAAAGCCTTCTTACTCTGTACCAGTGATACAAGGCTTTAATTTAGTTGTGTCTTATTCTTTCTCCAAACACATCTTATGTGCAACAGTTCAGGGTCCTTCTTGTTGCATTTTCTGTTTCAAATTTATTCACACATTTTCTGTTGGGGACCATTCAGGACTGCAAGTAACATACATTTTATCAAGGTGTGCTACCTATTGTGTGATAAGGATGTCACACATTTATATGTTTTTGATGTCTGTAACATAACAGCTTTTACTGCTGGGGCAGATGTAGCTTTTTTGAGTAACAAATTTGCATCATATCTTAATTTGAAAGACTATTAGCTCTTTGTACAATTATGCTTATTAATGTTTCAAATACATTCGATTATTTTAATTTGATACTTGAACATGATAACTTAAACATAACACAATAACACAAGCTTGTTATGTTTGGGGGGGGTGACTGGGGATTTTTTAATTATATAAGTCAGTGATTTTCAGATTTGTCACCTTCAAAAATAATCTTTACTGGCAGTTTGTAGTAGCAGCAGTTAAGTTTTTACTCAATAAAGTGGACTTTGTGGATGTATCTCTGTATTGCAGTGTTTGACAAAGGATTGCCAAAACCAATTCCTTGCCCAAGCAATAATATTAGCTATTAAGAGGCGGTTCTTGATACAGTGCCATATGAGGGATTGAAGAGAGTTCTTTAAATGATTCATGCATTGGTTTTCCATCAGACAATTCCCGTTGGAACAGATTGGTGGACCTAACATTAGTTCGCTGCCATGCTATTAAGCTCGAGTCTTTTAGCCAGTTCATCGAAATGCTACCCAATTTGGAGTTTATCTGCCTAGAACAGATGTTTCGTGAGCCTCCCAAGGTGAGTAAGGCATGTTTAGCACACATCATTTATTTTATAGAAGTAATTAACAGACTATTTGCAGAATATATTGCATTAGTAATTTTTATTAAATTTTGAATTTATAATTGCAAACATTTGTAAAATGTTAGTTAATCTGTAGCGACATAAAAACTGGATATTTGCCTTTTTTTAGGGTTGTGCTCGTGTTGGTCTCAGTGCAGGCACAGGTATTGGAGTGTCATCTGCTCTTGTCAGTAACCAGAACCAGAATCAGACCAATAACAATCACCAGAATCAAAATAATGACAATATTCCTCAAAATAACCATGACCATGCTGTTGACATGCCACCACAGAGAGTTGATGGTATGTTACAAATGTTATAATATAAAAGTTATATTAAAGTCGTTACACACTGTTATTAGTCTTAACAAAGAAGTTGTGCATTTTATTTAGAGATCCATGATGTTGAAGCCATGGTGGTTGAAAATATTGACATACATCCACTGCCTATTGCTGGCAGTGCAGATGGAGGGCCTCAGGAGACTTTTCATGATGAAGATTTAGCTGTGGCTGATGAAGAACAAGCAGGTATTAAAATGTTAAATCACTGCATAGTAAACTCATTTCAATCATAACTCTGCAAAAAAAATTTCCAGGGCCCAGTGGAGTGCAGCCTTCCATTACTAAAAATGAAGTAGTTATGTCTGATTCTGACAGTGAGGATGAAGAGGTTGCAGCAAAGACTCATTGTGCCTTTTATAACCATCAACAGTACCCTGCATCATACAGACCAGAAAACACTGGTGATATAGAAGATTCAGCCAGCAGATGTAATGCATACCTCATACACATCTCAACACTAATGAAACATGCATGAGGACACTACCTTGCAATAAATTATGGTCTGTTTTGACAGATAAAGGAAAAACTCCTCTCCGCCGATTGGGTGTGCAGTGTTCTAGCCATGAGAAAGGATGTCAGGTTACGAGCGAGCAGATCAAAGCAGACATGAAAGCTGCAAATGACACTGCAGACAGTAGTGACAGAGAACGAACCAGTGGTTCATGTGTTGGTGCCATTGACTGGAGTGAGGAGTCAGCAAGTTTTGAAGATGCAAAAGTGGTAACAGAAAGGGAAGAAGGAACTATGGAAACATGCTGCACTTGTAGAAGAGCTTATGCAGACTCAGAGAGCAGAACATGTACCAATTTTAGCCAGCAAAGAACAGGAGCGCAAACTTCACACCTTGATGTGCATAAACATGGCACCATAGGAGAGCAGTCTGTTGGTCATAGCACTGCTCCTGCTAATATCCTGAGTTCTGTAGAAGCACATGATCGTGTGTCGTCTAGCAGATTTTCTGGAGACATTGTTCTGCGACGACCTGTCACTCGTGCTTGCAGCAGATTGTGCTCTGCTCCACTAGAGTCTGAGCTAGGTAAGACATGATTTTGGGAACACTAGTAGGAGTGACTAGTGAACATTCTAATGTTTGCCACTCTTAATTAAGGTACAAATTGTATTTGTAATTAATTCCTTTAATGGCAATGAAAGTATTTGAGCACACTTTAACACAGAATTTTTCCAATTCCCACTAGCAAAAGAGTAAAATGAATTTAGTTGTCATATATTCATACAGCTGTGGAAAAAAATAAGAGACACAAAATCACTCTCACATAAAGAGATTTATAAGCTTTACATTACATTAAAGTCCAAAAGTCTCTTACTGTGTGTGATGCACAGTTGTGTCTCGTCTATCCTGGTCACTCGTTAGCAAGAAAAAGGGTGTGTAATGAAAGCAGATTTGGTGTTAGCTTTAGCTTACCCTTGAGCAAGCTGTATTTCCCACGCCTTTGGTTATGGTCTCCAAGCCGCTTGCGATCACTTCTGCTTGGCCGGTTGAGTCGAAGTAATGCAGACCAAAAGTTCCTGTCAAATCTTAAAGTAAAGCAGTTCTGTATGAACATACTAAAAATGAGGCGGAAAATAATGCAAAATTGTGAAATCTGGTTAAGAAACCAGTTAGCCAAAATGGTACATCTTCAACTAATCTGGTCCATTGGGGTGGACCGGTGAGTGGTGGTGTCAAGGTGCTTCTATGCAAAAATTATGCAAATTTCCTGTTGTTATGTATTAATGGGGGAGAAATCAAAACTGCTCGCTTCAGAATATGATCAAAATCTTTTAACTAGCTGACAGAAAATGTTTAAATGATGAGTAGAGTGGAAATGCAAAAGCAGGCAAAAAGTGAGTTTTGCATACTATGTCCCCTTTAATGGTCAATTCAGTATAGTTATTTGAAGTTCATATTTAGGAAGGGATTCGCCAGTTTAAAATGGTATTAATATTATTCCTCTAGGACTGTCTAAAACAAAGCATAGGAGTACACTGAAAAGAAAACACACAGCTGACAAATCAACCAGTACAAGTGACCCAGTGACTGAGGATGACCATGTACAGGTAGGCTTTTTAAAAATGTTAATTTTTAAAGTTTATTTACAAACATTGTTAGCTTACTGACTTAGCATTTGCTAGTAAAGTATTATCTTTTTAGGGCTTAATGCTAAAATCCAAAACCCTAGTTGGAATCACACTATCAAACTGTGGCATCACAGATCTGGTACTGAAGGATTGCCCAAAAATGATGTTTGCTCATGGTAAGTTTATTAGAGTTTTGTAAAAATATGATTTTGATGCTCTTCTACATCTGTAGCAAAATTACTGCAACTCCGTTTACTGTCAATTTATCTGTTCAGCCACTCGATGTAGGGTGCTAAAGTTTCTAAAGGTAGAAAATGCTCCTTTAGTAAATCGCTTTGATTATGCCCAGTGCAAGAAGCTAGACATTGAGCAGGTCTTGGATCAGGTGTTGCGCCTGCCACCTGAAAGAAATCGTATTGTCTACATGCGCCCCATGCACCAGGTCAGAAATCAGAATTTATTTTCAACTTTTCTTATTTATATTCAGTGTTACCACTGTGGATTAAATGGTTTTATGTTCTTAGCATGTTGAAGCCATATTCCAAAATTGATTCAATTTTTTTTTTCTCAAAATTCTACACACAATTCCCCTGACAAACTGGGGGGGGGGGGAGATTGCTTATAGTTTTTGCTAATTTATTAAAAATAAAACACACGTAGATAAATATTCACTGCATCCCGTTTCCACTGAAAATACTTCAGTTGTTTTGACCACTTGATTCGAGTCCACCATTGTGGTAAATCCAGTTGATGATTTGGAAAGGCACACACCTGTCTATTTAAGGTCCCATATTTGACGGTCCATAGCACAAACCAAACGCTGAAGTCCAAAGACTTGTCTGTAGACCTCAGAGACATTGTATCAAGGCACAGTCCTGGGGCACAGTTGCCTCCATCATACGTAAATGGAAAAAGTTTTGAACCACCTGGGCCGAAGTCATAGAGGTGACTAAGAACTCGGGGGTCACTTTGACAGAGCTTTAGCATTGCTCTGTTTAGAAAGAGGATAAACTCTAAGGACAACCATTTCTGTTGCTCTTCAACAATCAAACCTGTAGCTTGAGCAAGGCACCCAACCTTTAACTGCTCCCTGGCCACCATAGCTAGGGCTGCAAACTGCTCTGGACATGTGTCCTCACTGCCCCCTAGTGTTCACTTTTGTAGCAAAGTTCACCACCTTGCCTTCAAATGTGTATTTCTTTGCATGGATTTGGTTAAAATGCGGAGGACAAATTTCACTTTACAGTGATGAAAAAAGTATTGTACAAAAATCTAAATGTACTGTATATAAATACATATTTTGTTTTTCAGATTGATTCACTGACATTGGAAAGGAAGTTATTTAGTGGTCCGTATCCATATCACATAGCGGTTATTCATGAGTTCAGTAATCCCCCCAATGTCAGGAACAAAGTGCGTGTGCGATGCTGGATGGACACTGTTACCAACATCAGCCAGTATGTACCTGTTCACCACCTTGCCTTCAAATGTTTAAATATATCCACAAAATAAAACTATTATTTCAGTCAGGGAATTGTATTAAAAGTTCAGCTTGCATTCACTAAATACTTTTGGAGTTTGCCTCAAGAAATGCCAATTAAAAGTTTATACAAAGATAACGATGCACAAGGTTCCCCAGGAAGTTTATTTTTAGTTTAACCAGACCTCCATGCTAGACCTCCTGAATCATGTTTGGCTTCATAGACACATAATCTGTTTTATGTTTAAGATTTATTTATAAAATATTTTCTATTTATTTATAAAATACATTTATTCAAACATTAAGTTACACCTGAAATGACTCATGTTAAGTAAATAAATGGTCAATCATTTAACATTCTTAGAATACAAGTTAAATCAAGGCAGCCGTGGCATGGTGGTTAGAGAACTGGGCTTGTGATCAGAAGGTTGCCGGTTCGATTCCCAGAGCTGACAGGTCACGACTGAAGTGCCCTTTTCTCTATGCCATTTCAAGACTGGGCTAATGTAAGGCTTTATGTTAAGACGTACTCACACTACTGTACCGGGTACGGTTCCCTGCTTCCCTCCGGTATGTTTGACAAGTGTGATCCCTTCGAACCATGCACGGGTACGGTACAGTGAACCATACTCTGGTTAACTTGAGAAGGTGGTCCTGGGCACGGTTCAATTGGGCTCAGGTACAGTACACATCCAGAGCGCTTGAACATGACATCAGTGCTGACAGTCAATTTGCATGCCTAAAGTGTTCATTACATTGTGAATATGTGCGCCAGGCAGCCGTGGCCTGGTGGTTAGAGAACTGGGCTTGTGATCAGAAGGTTGCCGGTTCGATTCCCAGAGCCGACAG
>JAYDZF010000003.1:8100579-8113290 GCA_034509105.1 Microcambeva barbata
ACCTGCCATTTGGCAGTTCTTTGGGATTTAAAGGTATAACTGCCAAATGGCAGCGCTCTGGTAGTTCTAGTGTTAAATGCTTAGACACCATATAGGTTGACAGATCCATTCTTTTCTGCATTCAGGCAGTCCATTGCAAGGACAAACATATTTACATTTATTGATGGGTTTATTTTTTACTTATTTCTTCATCCTAGCCATGGTCTCTTTAGTTCTGCAAGACAGGACACGACTTAAAGCCGGGTACCAGTTTATTACAATCCAATTCGATTGTCCAGTCCCTGGACTACTTTTAGCTTTAATAAAAATTGCTTTTTTTGTGTGTGGTGGGGCAGTGATGGGGGTAATTGGGGTTGGGGGTGAGAAAATAAATTTGCAAGAACACGCAAAAATAGTACTATACTTTTATGATAGTATAAATACTATTATTATACTGTAAAATATTTAGGACCAGTTCTTACAGGAGATTTTTTTTTTTATCTCAGATCAAGACCCATTGCAAAGCAGGCCATTGTGATGTTTGATCCATTAGCATATATTCAATAGTAAAAGGGAATTTGAAGCCATTGTAGAGAGTTGTAGGATTGAGGGTTTTTTTTTTAAATATAACCACTGAATGTTATCCATTCATAGATTCCATTAGTATTGTTCCATATTTTGTTTTAAGCATTACATTTTGGTTTGATAAAACAAATTGTTTTGCACGAGCTGAATTAGTTTACTGAATCTATATTCTACCTTAATTATTTGTATTTAGATGTGTTACGCTTGATGGCATTTATATCCATTGGGATGTTCTTTTTATGGTATATGGCAAACAGACAAACCTTTCTGCATTAAGTTGCAATTATTTTTCTTTGAGTGAACTGAGAAGTGGCCGAGCAGTGTTAAGCATGTGTGACAAAATCAGACTGATCATTCTTGTTTTTCTATTATGGGAACTTGGGAGGTGGACATTTTATTATAATTCAATCAAGTCATAAGTTTTTGACCCTTTTTAAACAAGTGATGCAATACTCGTTTCTAAATGTTATTGCTAGATATCTGTCACTTCATATTGAATATTTACATTGACCCTCAACATTTAGCAGATGCCTTTATCCAAAGCAACTTAAAGTAAAGTAAGTATACACTGCAGGCATTTTCAGGGTTTAGGGCTTTGCTCAAGGGCCCAATAGTGTGGTGCTTGAGCCAGTGACGAACTAGTTACTAATCCTGTACTTTAACCACTGAGCTACCACTGTCCTGTATATTTTGCATAATTTGTATTAAACATGTTAAGAAGTAAAAACTATTGTGTTAATCAAGGTTATTGTATTAGTTTTATTTTTTTCAAATGGGAAAATAAATCACCAGAAAAATTACCAGAAATCCTTTTAATGGTTCAAAAAGTGATTTACTTGTCAGAAGAGAAGAAAGAAGTTAAAACACTATCGTGTTAATGAAGGTTAACTTATCTGTTTTGGTCTTTTCCCAATGGGAGTCCTTACCAGAAATCCTTTTAATGGTCCTAACAGTGATTTAACTGGTCAGAATATAAGAAAGAACTGACTACATTTGCAGCCTATGTCAGACATCTTTATCCACTTACATTTCAAGTAAAGTCAATGTATTTGTATAGTACTTTTTGCAGTAGGCATTGTCACAAAGCAGCTTTACAGAGTTTAGGCCCACAAGACAACAATCACACTAATAAATGAAATAATATAACTAGCAGAAACTTCACAAATGTATAGTAGTGCTTCATTATTTAGTTGAGTTTCTGAAGTATTCTGTTGTGAGCAGCACCAGGAAATCTGACAAACATGAGTGCACCACATTGCCCAGATACCAAATGAGCCACACAGCCCTAGTTGAATCCCCAACAGAGTGTTGTTTTAGCAGTATGCATTGGGTCATTGTCCTGTTGGAAAGTGAACTGACAGACTCAAGAATATGCCTCTCGACTCAAACCAGTCTCCCTCTCCCTGCTGCTGGAAAAAAAACATCCTCACCACCTGATACTGCCACCACTGTGTTTCACTTTCAGGATGGTATTTTTGGGGTGATGAAATGTGTTGGTTTTGCGCCAGATATAGCATTTTCCTTGGTGGCGGAGAAGTTAAATTTTGGTTTCATCTTACCAGAGCACCTTCCATGGAGTTGGGGAGTCTCCCAATTGCCTGAACACGAGCCTTCCTGTTTTTGTTTATAAGTAAAGGATTTTTCTGGCCACTGTTCCATAAAAACCAACTCTATGGAGTGTATGGTTTATTGTGGTCAGTTTGACATATACTCCAGTCTCTGCTTGGGAACTCTGCAGCTCCTTCAGGGTTACGTTTGGTGTCTGTGCTGCCTCTCTGATTAATGCCCTCATCGGCCAGTCTGAGCGTTTTGGTAGACGGCCCTCTCTTGGGAGTTTTGTTTTGGTATCATGTTCTTTCCATTTGATGATGATGATGTATTTGATGGTGCTCCGGGGATCATTATACATATTTTTATAACCAAACCCTGACTTGTTTGGAGATTTCCTTGATCTTCAAAGTGTTTGGTTAGTTGTGTCTCTTGCTAAATGGTTTTGCAGCCATTGGGGTCTTTCAGGTGTTTATATACTGACAGATCATCTTTGTGTTACTGCATAACAGTTAAAATGTTAGGAGTTGAGTTGGAGCGGCTCCGTTTCTCAGTAACCACGCCCCCTCCCAGCGCTCTCTCTGTGGCACCTACCTTCAGCTGTAGCTCATCTACACTAATCGTGGCTCTATTTAAACTCCCCTCTGCCGGCCAATTGGGACCGGAACATTTTGTGGCTTTTTGTCTCTTGTGTTCTTGGTCTGTTTCCTAGTCCTGTCTGAGTCGGTTCTGAATTTTTTCTAGAGCAGTCTGCCTCGATTCCTGTCTGTTCCTGACCTGTCACTTATGTTCCACCTGCGCATGTCAGTTTTGTTTCAAGCTTGCTCCTGAGCGATCTTTTATGATCTGGCGGTATGTAACAGGTCTTGTTCCAAACCTGTTCCTGAATGGTCTGCCACAATCAGCCAGTATGTGCCTGGCTTCTTTCCAAGTCTGTTCCTGAGTAGTTCTCTCTCTCTGTGTGTGTTGTTAGTTTTTGGGTTCCGTTTTTCCCTTTTCCCTTTCAGCCCCCTAACAGAAAATAATTGTTTGTTAGTTTAGACACTGTCTCGAAAAGTAATCTAGGATTATTTATATTTATTTCTATTAAGGAAGAAAACTATATTTTTGCTTTCAAAAGTGCATTTTTATACTCATTTAGTGAATCTTTCCACGCAATCTTATACACTTCAAGCTTAACTTTGAATTTGGAGGCAGTAATACCAACATCAAGCATATGTTTTAGCTTTATAGTCATGAACAGAGGTGGTATAAAAACACAAGTAAGTAAGAATAATGTCTCAAGTAAAAAATAAAATATACTTAAAAACTTAACCAAGTATAAAAGTGTTTCACCTTAAGTTATTTTAATTAAAAAGTGTCTTTATAAGAAAATCAATTTAAATTAAGTTTTGTGACCAGAAGCACACGAGGTTAATCTCTTAAACTGTGTCTTATGTAGACGAAACCTATTTAATACATATTAAAAGAATTGCAACATAATTTGACCTTTTAAAAACATTTGGCTTTTTCTTAAATTACATTTCTGCGTAAAAATACATGTAACTGCTTCAAACCTGACCTTGCTGACTTATTTGCAAATGTATTTTCGTTTAATCCACTTGTTTTTATTTTTGTAGGCCATTTTACCATTTAATATATTTACAGATTCTATTAATCCACATGTATATTATCTTCTTTTGTAATAAAAAACTAAAACTGTTTATTAGAATTCCTGAAGTTATTCTTTCTGTAACTTGAATTGAAGAAATTAATGAATCTTTACCATAGATAAGAATACAGCCCTGATTCGATTTCACTGAATTATTAAGAGAATAATTTGGGATTTTTGCCTTCACCTAGAGAAATCTAAGAGGTAAAATAAACGAATAAATATTTTGTTAATTCTAAAGTAAGACGTCTGTTTGGAAAATGTAGAGAGTAAAATTCTGATTTTTTTTAATGTAGTGAGTAAAAGTGAAAAAGTATTAAGTGACATACTCAAGTAAAGTATAGCTACCTAAAAAAACTACTTAGGTACTATTACTAAATTTACTTAATTACTTACCACCTCTAGTCGTTTTTCATCAGCATAGTAATGAAGTATGGTGACAGTAAATCCCATGATGTTTACTAAATGCATATTAATGCATAACATGGAATACTATTTATATCTGCTTTAATTGATTGTTTTCAGAATGTATTTACTGCCTTGCAAAAGTATTCACCACCTTGACACTTCATGTTTTGTTACCTCTCAACCTGTAATTCAAATGGTTTGCATCATTTGATTTACAGAACATTCCTACAACTTAGAACATTTATTAAGTTTTCTAAATCAAATAAGTTCAGGATTGTTTCTGTTATATGAGCTGAAATTAGCATGTTTTTGGTTGCAATGAAGAACGAACAACAACACACAATAAGTTTGCATTTTCTTACTGAACAGTAGCCAGACGACTAGTGTGCGCAATTGAACTGTGTAAATTATCTGGTTTAAGGTTTTTATATATACGATTTGAGATGCAGCCCTTAACTTTTTTTGTGACACCTGCTCACAGCGAGAGTGCATAGGACAAGGTTAAACTAATTTACACGTAACTTCAGTTTTTTGCCTCAATGCTTTTTTGTTTTCGAATTACTCAAGTTACTTGAGGAATTGGTTCAGCCCAAGCTTTAAAGTTTTCACCCCCTTGACATTTTTCATAACCTGGATTGTTTGATAGTTTGCATAATTTCATTTACAGAAGATCACTACAACTTTGAACATTTGTTTTTTTTATGTGAAGTAGACGCCAAATAGGACAAAATAACAGAAAACTTCGTTATGCATACCTATTTAGCAACCTCAAGTCAATACTTTGTAGAGCCGCTTTTTGCTGCAATTGCAGCTGCAAGTCTCTATAATCTTGCCACTGGGATTTTTGCCTATTCCTCAAGACAAAACTACTACAGCTCTTGATTAGATGATTTCTGCTGGTGAACAGCAATCTTCAAGTCTGACCACAGATTCTCAATTGTGTTAAGGTCTGGGTTTTGACTTGGCCATTCCAATAAATTTATACATTTCCCTTAAACCACTTAAGTGTTGCTTTATCAGTATGCTTTGTGTCATAGTCCTGTTTGAAGGTAAACCTCTGTATTTAGCACCATCCATTTCCTTCTTGACTTGGACCAGTTTCCCAGTCCCTGCTGCTGAAAAATATCCCCACAGTATGATGCTGCCACTACCATGTTTTTCTATGAGGATGGTATTTTTGGGGTGATGTGAGATGTTGGTTTTGTACCGGACATAGCGTTTTCCTTGGTGGCGAAAAAGTTCAGTTTTGGTCTCAT
The DNA here is from genome assembly GCA_034509105.1 of Microcambeva barbata. Classification (NCBI taxonomy): domain Eukaryota; kingdom Metazoa; phylum Chordata; class Actinopteri; order Siluriformes; family Trichomycteridae; genus Microcambeva; species Microcambeva barbata. The sequence continues at coordinate 8,106,007 of JAYDZF010000003.1, forward strand.
ATGACCAGAGTACATTCCTCCATACATTTGGGGAGTCTCCCAAATGCCTTTTGGTAAATTCAGAATTTGCCTACTTTTTTGTCTGCAAGTAAAGGCTTTTTTTCTGGCCCCTCTTCAATAAAGCCCAGTTCAATGGAGTGTATAGTTTATTATGGTCATATGGATAGATACTCTAGTCTCTGCTTGGGAACTCTGCAGCTCCTTTAGGTTTACCTTTTGTCTATTTGCTGTCTCAATGATTAATGCTCTCCTGCCTCGGTCTGAGAGTTTTGGTGGGCGTCCCTCTCTTGTCAGTTTTTTTGTGGTACCATGTTCTTTCTATTTGATGATAATGGATTTAATGGTGCTCCGGGGAATCATCAGAGATTTGGCTATTTTTTATAACCCAACCCTGTCTCTTACTTCTATACAACGTTTTCCCTGACTTGTTTGAAGATTCCCTTGGTTTTTATGGTGTTGTTTGGTTTATGGTCCCTCTAGCTTAATAGCGTTGCAGCATCTTGGGCTTTTCAGAAAAAGTGTGTATATACTGACAGATCGTGTGACACAGGTGGACTTCATTTCAGTAAGCATGTGACTTTTGAATGCAATTGGTCGCAGCAGAACTTTTTAAAAGCTTCATTTCAATACGTATTCATTTCAGTGAATACATATGCACATGCCAATTATCATTTTTTATGTCCACATCTTTTTTTCTTATTTCATTTCACCAACGTAGACTATTTTGTGCCACTGAAACACATTTTAAACATCTAAACACAGGTTGTAATGTAACACAATAGATAAAAAGCCAAGGGGTGAATACTTTTGCAAGGCATTTTACAGTTCAGAAGATAGCAATTTTGTCTGAACCCACTCATTTCACTTGTGAGCAAAAGTATTGGAACAGATGAACATGAAATAGATTAAAGTTAACAAGATGTTATATTTAATTGCAAACCATTTTCAAGGCTGTGACTCACTGGCATCAGTCAACTTTTGCATTTGTGATCTTTCAGTAGGTGTTTCAGTAGGTTTTAGGGAATTACTCTTCTTTAAGTGGTAACATGAATATTCTATACGGTTTAAATATAAAAATTGACTAGGCCAGTCTAAAACCTTCCACTCCATGCCCCTGATATACTTTTGCTACCATGAGTGACATCCTTTATGAAAATCAATGACCCCCTCAGAAAGCTATGTAAGCTCATGCCATGGCCTTACATTCAATGTGTTTCACGGATGAGCTCATGTTTGGGATCATGAACAGATCCTTTTTTCCCCCAAACTTAAGCCTTTTCTTCACACTGTTAAAGATTCATATTTGTCTCATCAGTCCAAAAAAACTTCCCACAATCTCTGAAGCTTGTATCAGAGATTTCTGCAGTGTTTTGCATCTTCTGATAAAGCATCTGTACTTTTGTTTATGAAGTCCTCTGTTTACAGCAATAGCTTCTTTTTCCACTCATAGACAGCTCTGTTTATGTTGATTACACCTCTAACTATGAATACTCAGTGTGCACAGGTAAAACCGAAATCTGAAACGTAGTGTAGACATTCAACGCTATTTGTTGTCTAAAAAATCAGTGTAAAAGGACACACCTGGGAAACAAAATATGACTGACAGTCACATGTTCCAATACTTGTTCATGTTCATAAGTAAAATGGATAGGTTTAGACAAAAATCTTCTGAACTTTGTATGATATGTTAATATCTAGAAATAAAAGCTGACATGTTGTTCTTTTATCTCATGTGATTGTGGCACCCAAATGTTTGGTTTACAGCAGTTTTCCAATACTTTTGGAGGGGAGTGTGTCCTGTGGTCTGTTTAGGCTTTTTTGTGAGCCTTTAAACTCATGGTTGACAATACTCAGTATGTACCACATATATGAAGTCATTATGATTCTGATGCAAATGATGTGAATAGTGTAAGATTCACTGCTCAACTTAGAACTTTTTTTTGTTACCACAGGGAGGGCTGAGGAACAGCAAACATGAGTGTACACTGTCATCACAGGAGTATGTACATGAGCTGCGCTCTGGTATAACAGATGAAAAACTGCTAAACTGCCTTGAGTCACTACGTGTGTCTCTGACCAGCAACCCTGTCAGGTCAGTATTTATTTTTTTGACTTATCAAAGTGAAGTTGTTATGTACTCTTTCTTTTCACAGAGTTTGAAAAAAACCTTTATATTTTCGAAACCACTTCTAGTTTCCACTGGTTTTTAGCTCATATGTTTTTGTTTTGATATTCCCCAGCTGGGTTTTTGGAAAATCTTTCAGTAAGGCCAGGACTACCCTCTGGGTGTTTGTAAATGGCTGGACTTAAATGCCTGCAGCATCTTAGCCACCAGCAAAAGGCCAAGCCTTGGCAGAACTGAAAACCCCTGGGGTGATGTGTCGCTGATAAAAATATGTATAGATTTCTCAATTATCTCTACCCTCTCACTGAATTCATTCAATAGGTCTTCATAAGTACAGTGTCTTGCAAAAGTGGCTTTTTTACCTATTTTGTTACATTACAACCTGTGTTAAAATGTTTTAATCTGAATTGTATGCAGCTGCACAAAATAGGGGTTTTGATACTTGAAAGATCCTACGAGCTATGTTGTCTGGAGCAAAAGCTCCTGGTAGGGTCTCCTAAATCAAACAAGGTAAACTAGGAAAACAAGTAGGATATGTGTACCCTGCTCGGACTCCACCATGGAGCCAGGCCTGGGGGAGGGGTTCGCCAGCGAGTGTCTGGTGGCCCAGACACTTCCTCGTGGTGCCCAACTGGGCCCAGCCTGAAGGTGTTAGAGGGGTACCTCCTTCCATCGACTCACCACCGGTGGAAGGGGCAGTAGTAGGGGTTTGGTGCATTCTGGATCGGGTGGTAGCCGAAGGCAGGGGGCTTGGCGTTCTGGTCCTTGGTTGCTGAAACTGGCTTTTTGAACTTGGAATGTTACTTTACTGCTGGGGAAAGAGCCATAGTTGGCCTGGATCCAATCTCCTTGAGAGTGACTGGACTCGCGAGTAGTTGCCCACAGTGAGAGGCGTTGAGTGGGTGTGGGCATTCCCATAGTTCCTCGACTTGATGCCAGTATGTTGGGGTTTTCTCCAGTGGATGAAAGGGTAGCTTCCCTAGGCCTTCGGGTGGGGGAACGGGATCTGACTTTTGTATGTGCTTATGCACCGAACTGCAGTTCAGAGTACCTAGCCTTCTTAGAGTCCATGCGGATCTGTGGCCATGTGTCTTGGACAATCTGGTGAAGAGAGGAGCTGAGCTGTCAACTGATCACCACTTGGTGGCGAGTTGGATCAGGTGGCAGGGGGAAGATGCCGGTCAGACCAGGCAAACTGAAACATATAGTGAGGGTTTGCTGGGAACGTCTGGCAGATGAGCCCGTTAGACAAGTCTCCAACTCCCACCTCCAAGTGAGCTTCAACCACATACTGGGGGAGGCAAGGGACATTGAGTCTGAATGGGCCATGTTCCACTCCTCCATTGTTAAGGCGGCTGAGCAAGGTTTTTGGTGCTTGTTGTTGCGGTAACCCTTGAACCTGGTGGTGGACACCACAGATGAGAGATGCCTTCAAGCTGAAGAAGGAGTTCTATCAGGCATGGTTGGTATGTGGGACTCTAGATGCAGCTGACAGGTACTGACATTCCAAGCGATCAGCATCTTTGGTTGTCATCGAGGCAAAAACCCAGGTGTGGGAGGAGTTCAGCAAGGCCTTAGAAAGTGACTTTAAGTCGGCTCCGAGAAGATTCTGGCAAACACTCAGGGTGGGAAAGCAGTGTGCCACTAACACTGAATATAGTGGTGGTGGCGGCGCACTGTTGACTTCGACTAGGGATGTCGTTTGTTGGTGGAAGGAATATGAGGACTTTCTCAATCCCACCAACATGCACTCCAGCGAGGATACAGAGCTTGTCCATTACTAGGGCTGTCGCTAAGGTAGTCAAAAAGCTCCTTGGTGGCAGGGCTCCAGGTGGTTAACAGTACTTTTAAATCGTAATGTAATCGCTTCTGTTCGATATATGAAATAATTTTTTTCATAAACAAAGCTTAACAGTAAAATTCGGTGTTAGATACATGAATTGACCAATACATTTCCTGTTTCATAGAATTCATATTTAAACAGTCCTTCTCATTATGCTTTTCACATTTTGACATCATTAGACCAAGATGACACATTACAATTGAACAGTACCTCACCATTGTGACACTACTTACAGGATGTTCGCAGATGGAAATGGCAACTAAGCTTATGAGTGTCACAGACTGTCATTAGCAGGTAGCACACCAGCACAGAGTGTGTCAACCACCCGGTTCAAAACTTGACATGGCCACCCTACTCACTGATGCACAAACCACAGTCTTCCTGATGCTAAGCCTGAGTAAATTGGATGGCTGTTGCAGGAAGGGCATTAAATGCCAAATCAAAAATTTGGAATCATATGCTAGTGTGGCGACCGCTTATGGGAGCAGCAGAAAGGTTTCACAATTGCCTAAAGTCATAGAGGATATATAAACTTGGTTTTAAATTACATATTTTAATTTGGTACTCCATTGGAATCACATATTGTGCACCATAGTTTACCAGACATTTGAAAAATAATGAACGTTTAAAATAAATTGCTTAATAGGATATGAGAACAGACACGAATCTTGAGCTTCTTAGAAGATACCTGCAGGTTTTGTGCCACCATTGACTGCTATTTGGAACTGTTTATTAGCTTCTTCAATACTGACTAAAGCCATAGTTCCAGTCAAAACAATAAAAATACTCAAAGCACTATGCTACCACCACTTTTTTCAGTATAGAATTATGTTGTTTTGGTGATGTTTTTGCTTACTTTTGGAAGTATTTTTAAGTTTAGCTTTGTGAAACCAAAACCAGGCTTGGTATGAGAATTTTTCCCGAATATACACAACAGTATTTGGTTTCGAATTCCCTGGTGTAGTGTGTTACATGACTGATCACATTGATTGATAGGAGCCTGGAGAAATCAGTTTGATAAGCAAGGCACCAGTTGTATTAAATGGCAAATCTAGCTGCTAATCAGTAGGAAGTTCACAGTTAACATCATTGTATTAGATTTGAAATTATCTATTGTGTTGTAGTATACTGTGAATTTAAAATGAGACTTTAGACACCTCCCTACAATAATAATTTCATTATTCACAAAACCATTTTTAACATAATTTTATGATTTGAATGCTACTACGAGATTTGGTAACTCTTTTAAAAATACTCATTTTACATGCTTGTCATTAGAGGAAATAAAAACAGTGACCAAGGAAGTCAAATGAAAAATAGCTTAATTTAAGAAAAAAATTGGTGTCATTGTCCTCATTTTTGTCATTGTTCATTTTTATCATTACTAATGAAAGATAATTTGCTGTGATAACTGGTTTGTAAGTGAATGCATTGTGTTTGGTTGTAGTTTCTAATGTTAAGCATATTTTGCTTTTAAAACCAAAAACAGGAGCAAATGAACGAATCGTCAGCCAAAGGCAGCTGAATATGATTGTTTCCTGCAAGACCTAAAATGAGAGCTCAAATAAAACTCACTCTGAGGTTGTCTGATTAGAATCAAACAGTAATCTGGCGTTGGTGGATAGAAAGTGGTCAATTTGTGCCTTGGCAAAGTCCAGTCTGTCCCTTTTTATCTGTAAATTTCTATATTTTAGTAAAATGCAAAGTTGCTCATGTTTATGAACTTTTTGTGTATGATTAATTGTGTGTGTGGATGTGTGCATGCAAAAGAACAAGTAATAATTTTAGAGAACATATTACACGAAGAACTTAGAGACAGTAAAATATGTATTCTCATGTGCTTGTTTGCTTTTTAATAGCTGGGTGAATAATTTTGGCCATGAGGGTCTTGGGCTTCTTTTGGAGGTCCTGGAAAGGCTTCTCGACAAGAAACAGTAAGTTTCAATCAGGGTCAACATTATGCAGTTTCCTTTGGGCAGGGTCACTGATTTATTTATTTTTACTTTTTACAGACAAGAGAACATTGACAAGAAGATCCAACACAAACTCATCCAGTGCCTCAAAGCCTTCATGAACAATAAGGTGTGGTAAGGGCCTTTGAAGCAACATGTTATGTAACAAGGATGGAATGTAGTGTTGGGTATAAGATTTAGGGCTTTTATAACAAATTTGTTATTGAAAGAAGCAGGACACTATGGATACTTTATTCTTTACTCAAGTAATAAAAACTTAAAGCGCAAACTAACTCTGACTCAGTGACTGGTAGGTACTCCAGACTGTGACATATCAGTGTAGCCTGTGCAGGAGTAGAATCTGGCACCTCAAGTCTTTGCTAGCCCTGTCGCTGTGCAGCAACTAGAACAACTGGCACATTGACCCATGGGCATTTGCACAGCCTGGGAGAATCTCACCGGAGGAGATGGGGTTAGTGTAGCCACTGTTAACCCAACACTGCTGACGGAAAACAGTCACACACACCCAGCGCAGCCTGCTGTTTGTGGTGCATCAGTGTTTAATTTCCATAAACAAAAACTGAAAATAAAACAAATGAAGTTTAACACCTCTGACTGTATGCCACTGAATTTTTTAAGCAGGCCCAGTGGATACCTTCTAGCCTTAATAAAACATGGAAAACTGCTTAGTTCAATCAATAAGCGTTAATACATTAATGAACGAGAAGGTATGACGACTTGTGCTGCCTGTGCTCCCATTATATAGTGCGAAAACAGGTCAGAGTCATCAGCCTTGATTAGATCGCTTCTCCTATAAAAACCCTACATTGGAAATGATCTATAACTTGGATGGCGCCATCTCGGACAGCCCGCTCCAGCTTGTAGGCTGATGTCCACTAACGAGCCATCAGCTGCCTGGAGGTGTCTCAACAGCCTGACTGGTAACAAAAGACCAACCCCTCTACCAGACCCCCTACCCTGTGGATCACAAACTTCCTCACTGGTAGAGAACAGCAGTGCGATTGAGGAAGATTACTTACGGAACCAGGACCATTCACACAGGAGCTCCACAGGGCTCTCTCTCCACTAGATAGATACTTTATTGATCCCCGAGGGAAATTCTGGACATCCAGTAGCAATACAAATAAAATAAATAAATAAATAAAAATAAAATAAAAAAGAAAAATAGAAATGAATGATGATGTGTGTCAAGTTCTCAGTTTGCTGTGCTGAGAGGAGTTGAACAGTCTGATGGCCTGAGGGACAAAAGACTTCCCGAGTCTGTCGGTGGAGCAGGACTGGGACAGCAGTCTGCCACTGAATGAGCTCCTCTGCCTGGTGATGGTGCTGTGCAGAGGATGGTG
>JAYDZF010000003.1:8146444-8158569 GCA_034509105.1 Microcambeva barbata
CCCACCCGGGGATCGAACCCAGGACCTTCTCGCTGTGAGGCAACAGTGCTACCCACTAAGCCACCGTGCCGCCCACCTTCTTTATTTATTAATCTTTATTCTTATGGTGTTGAGCTACTGGAGGCTACCAATTTACCTCATGATTAATAAAGTATCCATTCAAATCTAATCTAATATAGTCCTGTATGTTGACAGAAGAGTTTTCCATAATTGCTGCAGCTTTAAAGACATCCCAGTCTGTCCTATCAGAACAGTCCTGCACAATGTCCTCACTCTCCAGGGTCACATGATCCAGGATGTTCCTGCTGTGGGTTGGAATGTCCACTTGTTGGAAATGTTGAGGAATACAATCCGAATACAATAAAAAAAAACAAAAAAATCAGGAATATACTTTTGCAACTATTTATTTTTCTTACAACCTATACATTTGTAAACAACAGAGATATAATTACAACATATTTTATCTAAGAAACGTAATTATGTAATTAGCAGAACATCTCCTAATATTGCAATATTTTTATTGGCAATTAAGGAATTATTGATTTAATATTTAATTATTTATTTAATTAAAATACACTGCCTGGTCACAAAAAGATCACCACCCAGATTTATCAAAGCAAATAGAACTATTGGATGGCACCAATGGAACTTCAGATGGCAACAAGTTAATCCTAAGTGATGCAGTGAGTAGCTTCTAATTTTTTAACAACCATGTCAAAAGACACATTCTGGGCTTGTGGAAAAGTTAATCTTTTTCAGAAAGTTCAAATTATTTCCATGTATCAAGCAGTGCATTCAATGTATTGGGACTAAACAACTGCTTAGGCTTACGAAAAACCACTTGTCAGTGAGGCTAACCAACGAAAACAGCTTTAATTTTCTGGGGAGCATAAAGATTGGACCTTGAAGTAATGGATAAAGGTCATGTAGAATTGAATAAAATAGAATAGCCTTTATTTGTCATTACACACAGGTTCAGCCATTGTACAGCGCACCTGGAGCAGTGAGGGTTAAGGGTCTTGCTCAAGGACCCAACAGTGGCTGCCTAGCATAGCTGGGATTTGAACCGCTAATCTTTGGTTGTTAGCCCAAAGCTATATTCTCTAGGCTATCACTGTTTCTGGGTCATGTGGAGTGATAGGTGCATCAGTGTAAGAAGAGAGACTTCCTACCATATTAGCCTATGGTGGCACTGCTATGACCTGGGATTGCTGCAGTTGGTATGGTCTAGGTTCAGCAATGTTATGTGACAAAATCATGAGTTCAATGACTTCTTGAATACTGTATGATCAGGTTGTTCCATCAGTTGATTTTTTCCCCCTGTTGACACAGGCATATCCAAGAAGACAATGCCAGGATTAATTGGGCTTAAATTGTGAAAGAGTGGTTCATGGATAGCATAATTTTCACTCATGGATTGGCCACCACAGTCCATACCTGAACCTCATACCATACCTCAACCTCAATCTTGCTAGAGAAGACTTTGTGCAGTGGTCCAAATCCCCCATCATCAACATTTCTCAAGATCTTGAGAAAATGCAATGCAATTAATTAAATGTTGTGGCAGTGTGAACTACTTATTTTTTTTTTCGAAAATTTGTCTGTTTCTTGCTGTAGAATCATGAACACTGACCTATCTGAGTCAGTCGAATGAGTCGCCGATGAGCTCTTGGAGTAATTTTGGTAGGCTTGTCACTCCTGAGAAGGTTCACCACTGTTCCATGTTTTCTTCATTTGTGTTTTCTCGCATTGTGGTTTTGTCCAAAAGCCTTTAGAAATGGCTTTGCATCCTTTTCCAGACGTCTTTCCAGACCTTTTTTAGATGTCAGTTACTTTTTGTTTCTCATCTTGAATTTCTTTAGATTGAGGGCATAATGTCTTGCTTTTTGAGATCTTCTAGCTTACTTCATGTTGTCAGACAGGTTCTGTTTACATGATTTCTTGAGTCTCCCGGTCTTGCAGTAATCAGCCCTGGGTGTGGCTTGTGAAATTCAACCCAGCAATCCCAGAATTGAGGTTAATCACAAAGAAGACAATTACATAATAAATAAATTCACCCTTTAAAAACAGCTTTTTTGCATTTACTCAGGTTATCTTTGTCTAGAGCAAATTCTTAGAACACTTGTTTTTTTGCATTTAACCCTGCACAGTGATGCACACTAGTGAACACACACTAAGGGGCAGTAAGCACACTGTTTCGGGGCGGTGGGCATCCCTCACCATGGTTCCTGGGGAGTCTGATAATGGAACCGGCAACCTTCTGGTCACAAGCCCAGTTCTCTAAACACATAATAAAACATAATATAATTTCCTATTATACTATATTAATTTTCTTGTGAAATTACAGATTACATTTGTTAAGGGTAGATCAAACTGCAGTTAAATGAAAATATTATTTACAGAGCACATTTTCCCTGTACATGTAATTTAAACAAAATGTATGCCAATAGTAATAGACTTTAAAACATAAATTGCCTGTGCAGAGCTAATGTCCATGACTATGCTGTTTCACAGTTTCGGTGCTGCCACCAAAAAGACTTTCTTTCACAAAGGTCATCTTTGATTTTCTGTGATACTGTGTAGACTAGGCTGCATCTAAGTGTTGTAGTAAAAGGAAATACTGCTTGCCCATTAGATGCTTACTGCTGTGTTTGGTTGAGTTACTGTAATTATTAAGCAGGATAGCATGGGTCATTAGTGGGGAGGATAGTGTTACAGTATGAAATCATGTTAGAAAATGACAAAAAGCGAGAAAATGAAGAAGGAACAAGTGATATCTCTGGACATTTTTAAAATCTGTTTTTCCTTGATTGACCTTGGCATGACTCTTTTAGCTGTGCGTTTATTGGCTCTAAGAGAAGCAACATTTTGTGCTCTGCCCAGAGATCCACATGTGCTTAAATCGAATGGCTGACGAGTCTCGATACGCTTGTCGTGCATGTGCCTGTCACCATGGCAACTAGTGTCTGCTAGAGCCTGTGAGCACGATACCTACCTATGTGTGGCTTTGTGTGTGCAGATATTTGTGTATGTCATTTGTGACTGTGTCATTGTTCCCTGATACATAACGCAATTCAAAATAGCTGTATAAAATGCTGCAATGAATCAAAGCTAAGGCCATTTAGGGGACAGTCCTGATGTCTAAGCAACATGGGATATCTGTCATATAACAGTTTCTGGAACCAATATAATGTATAGTACATAGTAGTCTGTGAACTGGAATCAATATGTACTATCCCCGATAGCACACAAACGTCTGCGAAACGTCTGGAAAAGTTCGGAACATCTTAAATGCATCGCGTTCCATTTCGATTGATCTTACATCGGTCGTATAACCATCGCGACGTCTTTCAGATTAGCACACGCTCTATTAAATACGTTTTCTAGACGTTTTCCAGTACATCTAACCGACGTCTAGCAGACGTATGTGTGCTATCAGGGATGCTTTGAAAGGCTGTTATATCAGCATAATATAAAGGCTGTTATATCAGCATTTTAACTGTGAGTTTTGATTTTTCATGGTTAGGAATAATAAATAATGTTCACAATGACGATATAATGCATAAAACTTCAATCACCACACACAAACCCATAACATAGCCATTAGCAGTAGCCCAAAGCTTATAATTTGGAAATCAATTTAATTGCTATGTAAAACAAGTAGAGTCATCCATTTGACTTTGCCAACAGTTTTGCTTTCCTTTCCTTTCGACAAGATTTGATTGGTTTGTTAAGATAACTGCCACTTTATAATTACCGTGATTGGTTGGTTTCGTGTTTTCCAAACCTAGAAGTGGACCAATGGTGTATTCACTCATTCTGAATGTTGAAACTTTACATTTAGCATTTTAGCACAACCAAATATTTTTCACAATTTCTGGGTGCTCTTGGAATCTCCCACGACAATCAGGGTTTTACTTTATTTATAGAGATAATCATGGTTATGCTTATAGATATGGTTTTATGTTCCCACCTGATCTACTTTAAGATTTGTGAAGTTTCTTACACTTTCTATTATTTCTGTTATTGAAAATATACTCTATTAATATGAACACCAGCTATGGTCAATTACAAATGCTAATGAGACTTTAGAAGGCCATGACACAGAGATAATTGTCATCAATGACCTTTTTCCACCACCAAACTACAGGAATGTGCAGATTTTCTCATATTTTGAAAAATGTCGTTAGTTAAACCATTAAATAGGCATAAGGGAATACAGTTCCAGGAGCAAAATTAAATGCACACTACGACTCTAATGTAAATTGTATTGATTGATGGTAACCATTACCTCCATGTGAAGAGGTAAAAAGGAATCAAAATGCTTACTGTGCCTTTAATGCCTCTTCTTTCATTAACTGTCATTCGACTTGATTTGTCTCTAAAACGTTAAAAAAAAGTCAAAATTGCTGTTTTGGTTGTTGTGTGTAGTATATAGGTTTCTGGTTGCTTTTGATTTGATTGTGTATATTTACAAAATCATGAAAACATCTGCAATCCAAGTTATCAGTTTATTTAATTGGATTTACTGTTGTGCCCAGTGGACATTATGCATGTAATGGCAGCCTCACACTGGGCTGGATTTCTGTTGCTGTGGTAGAACTGTTTTTTGTTTTGTTTTGTTTTTGTTTGTTTGTTTGTTTGTTTTTCCAACAAATGTCCTACTTAAGCAGTTTGAGCCCTACCTGTATTTGGCACATTCTTTGGATTTTAGATTGATTGGTGTCTCTGTCCATTATTATTAAGATAGCCCTATAAGTGAGTGGAGTTACTGGCTTATCTGGGATACTAGTAAAGTTTTACAATGAATTTGTACAATTCATTGTGCCGAATTTACTTTCCGTGTTCAATCTATCTCTCTGGTTTTCCAGTCTTGCTATGAAACACAATGAAACTATGAAACAAATGCTGAAAATGTGTTTTTTAAATAAATACATTTAAAAAAAGCTTTTTTTAAAAGATACTTGTACATTTTTATATCAAGTACATGTAAGAGATTAACATGCAAGTTATTCTAAATTATCCATGATTGTGTTTAATATTTAAGACATTTCTTGAATGTGATGCAAGTGTGTAAAACATGATCCTAATAAACAAAGGAATTAGTATATAACAATAAATAGCAACAACAATAATAATGTATTATCACTTCAGTTATTAAATCTAGCTTTTCTAATCTGTTTACCACCACAGACGATGTTTTTAAATGATGGCTCATTCTCAGTACTGCAATGGCATACTTTTGTGCTTAAATGTATCATGTGGAACATGATGGGATTTTTGTTTAGTTCTTCTTTATTAGAAATTAAGATTGATAACTCTATTTGTACATGTTCATGCTAGATTCTAAAGCTATTTTTTCATGCATGTGTGTTTTAATCTCCCTCTTGTTTTTGGTTGTTTTCTGATTACAGGAAACTGTTAATTCGATATTTTCATTTGGATCAATGTTCTCCTCTGAAATTTATTAAAAAAAATAATAATAATTAGTTACAAAATTCAATTTGTTTAATCATGGATTAATCACATTTCTTATAATATACATTAAAATGTAAAATAGTATAGTAGAATATTACTTACAGTAGGATTGTTTTGTTTAATTACATATTCATAACTTTAAACACATATTCTGTGGTTCTTGAAATTTAATGGTATTTTAATGCAATGGATACTAGCCTTGATTTTGCTTTTTTGTCTTTGACCATAAATGTAGTGGACACCTTTCCATATCCATTATGGGCTCGGCTTTATAGCGGGCATCTCCATTATCAGTTTGTGTAATAGTCCAGGAATTACTTCTTTCTTATTTGGGAAGACACTTCAGATTCTTAAATATATCACAATGTTCAGCAGTCAGAGATTCTCACCACTGACATGCATAGTGAAAAAACACATATTCTACTCAAGAGAATGGGTTGTTTACTGTGGGACAAATAAATGATTTGATCTTAATTTATAATTACTGATATGAATATTTTATATTATTAATTTATAGGTCATGTTAGTTTACCTGGTTTAATATATATATTTTTTAAAAATTTTTTATATATATTTCTTATCCTGTGTTGTTTTGGAAGGTTTTTCATGCATGTTGGGGAATATGTGACTGCAATCTGGCAACCACATGTACACATACAAAACCAGAAGCAGGTATCAGAATGAAATGTATTCGTCAGGCCACATTTTAAAAAGCATTTTGCTGGCCACTGCTGGCAATACATTTAATTCAGAAAGTAAATTTTCACTTTATTGTTGTGTGTATTTGAGTAGATAGAACTTTTTTACTCATCAGTTATCATTAGTCAATTGTCTCCTCAGGTTGAACTTGAGCACATGCCCATTAGCCTGTTTTCCAGTCAGTACTACAAGTCTCTTGCTGCCTTCTGGTGAAAGCACCACTGTAAAAATAATGCTTCCATCACCACCTTAGCTGTAAGGGATGTTATTAGTTTGGTGATGTAGACAATGAGTTTGTTTTTTTTACCAGACATTGGGCTTCGGTTCAGTTTTCATTTCATCATATAAGACAATCACTTTCTCCATGCTGCCAAACCTTTCTAAGCAGGTATTCTTAAAATGTAATAGGAAAAAAAAGTTATGATGACATCAAGTTGTCTAATATCTTTATTAGACATGTTGTGAAATATTGAATGTGGCACCTATCTGATTATGGTTTCATAAATATATTTCATAATCTCACTTACAATATACTCTACAACAATCTTTAGTATTTAATTTAATATAGACCTGTGATCTGATTTAACTCTAGCATTGCTTGTAGATGCTTTACATGTTTAAAACCTTGATTATTTGAGCATACCTAACAGTTACTTTATCCATGTTGTAAGGGTTTATATAGTTCTGAACTTGGTCAATGAAGAAATATTGCTAAAATTGTCAAAATGTTCTGAGTTTCATTTACTTTGATTTAATGTGTAGTACTTGGATTCGAGTAATGTGATCTAGCTGTCAGAAAAAAATGCATTTTACATTTCTCCAATCATTTATTTTATTTATCAAATGTTCCAGTCTATATAAAGTCTTGTTTTGCGGACAAAAACAGGGCTTAATAATAAGACATAAGAATAACAATAGTTGGATTTGCTTGCAGCAATCACACTTATAAATGGAGCGAAAACAATAGTGCTCTGCACCTCTGGTGCTCGAGCCCTAATAAACGCAACAAAAATAATAGTGCTTTGCACTTCTGGTGCTCGAGTTGTAGTAATGAGAAGTAGTTAAATCTTCACATAACATCTGACAAAGTGAATCTTGGAACTTGTCATAAAAGAAATATAGCTTCTGTTTCTGAGAATTTAAACAGTTAAGTTGAGGCGTTTTGTTTTTATTCTGATGGTGTTTGGTGTATATTAGACCAATTTGAATTCATTTTTACGCCCTTTGTAATCCAAAACCCAATTTCCAGAAAAGTTTGGATAATATAAAAATGCAACAAAAGCTGAAATCTGTAATTTTTTATTTAATTTGAACCTAGAATAGACAAAAGAAAATATTTTATAATTTATGATTAACTAACGTGGATTTTTTAAAATACATGAAAAAAAGCCCTTTATTGATACTTTGTTGGATGTGTACAAGTAAATTTTGGCCCATTATTGGCTTATATGTGAAGGCATACCTAGGTATCTTCAAAATACGCCTCTTCATCAATGTTACCTTAAAATTAATGTACAGTGCCTTGCAAAAGTAAGATGGTTTCTACTGGTGAACAGCAATCTTCAAGTCTGAGTACAGATTATCATTTGAATTAAGCTATGGGCTTTGACTAGGCCATTCCAATACATTTACACGTCTCCCCTTAAACCACTTGAGTGTTGATTTAGCAGTATGCTTTTCGTCATTGTCCTGTTGGAAGGGTAACCTCCGTCCCAGTCTCAAATCACCGACAAACTGATCCAGGTTTTGCTCAAAAATATATCTGTATTTAGCACCATCGCTCTTCCCCTTTACTCAGACCAGTTTTTAAGTCCCTGCTGCTGAAAAATAGGCTGCCCACACCATGTTTCACTGTGAAGATGGGTTGATGAGATGTGTAGGTTTTGCACCAGACATAGTGTTTTCAATGTTGGCCAAAAAGTTCAATTTTGCTCTCATCTTACCAGACCTCCATTCCAGACCTCATTCATCCATACATTTGGGGATGCATTTTGGCAAACTTCCTATATTTTGTCTGTAAGTAAAGGTTTTTTTTTCTAGACTCTATGGAGTGTGCGACTTATTGAGGTCATATGGATAGATGCTCTAGTCTCTGCTTGGGAACTCTGCAAAATGGAACACCCCATTTTTCTTTATTTTTTTTTAAATAGCTTTAAATGATACAAAGCTCGTTCATGGATCATACACTGGGTTCACAAAGTTATTCTGCAAAAATGAAGGTTAATCTAGCCTTGAAAGCTGGTTCTACTGATTCCTTCAGGTGTTCAAACTTTGCTTGAGTGCTTACAACTCTCTCTTGTCTGCTTGAAAACATTGTTGAAACACATTGTTAGAACATACCCTTGTCAGTGTTGAACAGTATTGTACTGCAGAAAGTAGTGTGTTGCTACAAACATTTTTGAGAGTTAATAGCTTGCGTGATTGGTGTCTCATAGGACAACTGCTTCAAGCACAACTTAACATCGGTTGTAGTAAGCAAGTCTCAGTTTCAACTGTGCCGAGAACACTTCAAGCTGCAGGTTTGACAGGACGAGTTGCAGCAAGAAAGCCATTGATAAGATGTCAGAAAAAGACAAAGAGGCTTGCCTGGGCCATGAAACACTACCATTGGACTACTGAAGACTAGAAGATGGTATTAATAACTGACAAGTAAAACATTGTCATGCAGGATCTTTGTTTGCCTTAGAGAAGGTGAAGGGATGGTGCCACGGTGTTTGACATAAAGTTTCAAACATGAAGGAGGGTGTGTGATGGTCTGGGACTGTTTTGCTGGATCCAGGGTTGCTGACTTGTACAGAGTGAGAGGCACTCCGAACCAAAATGACCACCACAGCATTCTGTACCTAATTGGTCAGGGGTTCCTCCTACAACAACAGTATGAGCCAAAACATAAATCCAAGCTATACCAGAACTACCTCAGAATTAAAGAACAAGATGGTAAGCTTGAAAGATTTAATTTTCTTTACTTTTTCACTATGTAATGCTGTTAGTCTTCTTGTTCTGGGATATTTGTAGGAAGGGCTGATCTAATTTCTGTAAATGCAATCAATGCTGCAAAACATAAAGATCAAAGACCATTCCTTCCTGTCTCCCACAAACTTATAATTTATAATCAATGAAGTTCAAAATAGCAGGGTTTCCTCTACTTGTAAGCTTGAAAAGCGCTGCAAGTTCGCCTAAGGAAGGATTTTAGTATGCTAAAATAATAAGCAAGGCAGTGATTTTTCATTGGTGATTAAAATAACCTTTACTCCAACACAGAATCTGTTAGTGTTGCCATTGCCTTTTTATAAATGTCATCTATGACTTGCCTGTAATAATGCTACAGTGTTTTCAAGGCAATTACACTGCCTTCTAAATTGGAAACTGGAAAAATCTGGCCGGTTGCAGTAGCCACCGTGACCCTACCCTCCAGCTTTAGGCTTATTAGCTGTAACTGTGGTAGTTATAAAAATGAAATGTAAGATTAATAAACTAAAGTCACAAAATCATTGGATATTATACAAGTGATAGTCATTTAGTGGCTAATGTGTGAAAAAAAATGAATTAAAAATCTTTTCACAGCCATACCATGGCCATTCGTTAATTTTTCTGTTTATGAATAGATAAATAAAATTCGTGTAGATCTGGCTAAATCTATTTTAAGATTTCCAAAAAAAGCAGGCAAATGCACCGGGTAAATGCTGACCCTGTGAGAACATAGGGTATCTCAGCAGCAGTAGGTCCAGCTGCCAGGAGGCGGCTTGTTTTCAGCTGAAGTTCCACATTGCGTGAAACATTCCCTCTGTAACTGTCTATCAATCCTTAAGAAAACATTTCATAGCAGTATCAGATAGAGGGGGATAGAGGCTGAGTCTTTCTCCATTGTGCTTTTACACTGATCTACCACCAATTACTGCTAAGGAGCTCAGGGACTCATCTGAATGTTTTTACTCCCTGCTGACATAAAGGCTTTAATCCACTGACTGATTCTGTAAATGACAAACAGATGTACAAGTTGTGTTTTCACTGCACAAAAATTGCAGCTTATAAGTGCAAGGTAAATTAAAGGTAAAAAAATGTTGAAACAGCTCCCTCAAATGTGTTTGCTGCTATCTCTGAGGGGATGTTGCTTTGAATATTTTCTTTCGAAAAATAATTGAAAAACACTGCTCTACTTACTTTTAATTTGAACTTTTAATTTTAATTAGTGCTTGAATATTTTTTTCTTTTATCCTCTTTTCTTTTTATCTTATGTAACCCTTCCTAACGAGGTACTGTTGCAGACATCTTTGCATCTTTTGCTGTAGAGTCGTGTTTCTGGTGCATTGCAATCATCTATGCATGTTTTTTTTTCCAATTGCAAAATGTGTTGCTCTACAGTAGCCACTAAAATGATGGTTGCATAAAGTTAAACCCCATAAAACATAAATATTACCAATTATATAACTAATAAACAAATACACATTTACGCAGAGAGAGAGAGAGAGAGGGAGATTGCATTTCTTTTACTTGTTAAAACATGAAAAGAACCACTCTACCCCACCTTATAAATGTGTCACTCATTTACACACCTTATATATTGTTTACTTTAAGGGAAAAAAGCTGGACTCCCGCATGCAATGGGTCTGGATTTCAGGAAACTGCTTTCCCCCCAGGGTTGTCCCAAGGCCCTGTCTTCCAACATGGCTAAAGCGATAGTGAGAGATAGCCACTTTGCAGTCAAAAAATAATACAAAATAATAATGTTCAGAATGACAGTATTAAGTTATGCTCAAATATTGACTTAATAATAAAAATAAATAAAAATATATTTTTAATCAATGTAAAGTGATTGTGTTATTAATTCAGTTCTCAGCAATTTACTATAACAAATCTTTATTTTTTTAAAGCTGCTCACATCATCATGATTTCACACTGTTTCTGCCAAATAGTCTTTCACTGTATGTTATACAGCCTCAGGTTTAAGTCTAATTTACTATTCTGCTTCTACCCATACACAGTAAGACCACTACTACTGTTGAGATATCTATAATGTCACCACTCATACAGTCTAAACCCCTGCATAGATTTTTCATGAAAAACATTAAGCTTTTATTGATTTTGTGCTTACACACAGAAACAGAGGCGAATGATTATAATTAGTTGCCCTTTTCCTCAGACCCCTCTTTCTGTGTCAAACTTGTCACAAATTTACTTTTTTTGTTATTGTTTTCTTTTCTGTTCAAGCTCATTTACTACTTCAATAATCTTAGTTAGTGCTAACTGTCATCACTCCACTATGCCCAACATTCTTATATCTTTTCAATAGAACCTGTATTTTAGTGATACCAGACTATTTATACAGCGAGAATAAGAGAATTCTGTGAACATACAGCCCAGTCTTGCAATATAGTAATTCAACTCAAAGCTTGTTTCCTGAATTCCATTTTATTTTATATAGAAAGGTATTTTCTAATAGAGTACCACCAATTAAGTGGTCACAAATCTCTCCTTACCATAAGCTAAAAAGGACCTTAAATTGCTTTAAGATTATATAATTAATTATATAAAACAGTGTATGGTGAAATGGAGACTTATCAAACAAGCTAAGCTCCCATTAAATCGGATTCTCACTAGGCAAAATTATTATTAATGCAGATGCAATGAGAAAAAGAGAAGATTGTGTAATTAGTGACTATTACGAGCTTTAAATTCAAATGAATATGGGTGTTGAGGGTCTATTGTGCATCAATATTAACTTCAAAAAGTAACCTGGTATATGTGATACCAGATTATTTATACAGCCTGTAACAAACATGTGAACCTGCTGCTGTAAAGAGCAGTACTTTGTAGAATTGCATTTCCTTATTGACCCCTTGTAAGGAAAATATGAAATAAGAACCTAATTTCATGGGCATCCAAAAATGTAACAGCAAATGGCATGATGTGGACCTTTTCAATTGTCACTGGATAAGTCATATCCAGTC
>JAYDZF010000003.1:8158669-8171879 GCA_034509105.1 Microcambeva barbata
ACTGGTGCAATGTGCAATTAATGAAGATTGGCCACCAGGCTGGTCCAATTTAGACATGAAACCTCCCACACTAAAATGACAGGTGTTTGAGTTTCATTGTCCAAGCCCTGTATGTGGACTTAGGTAGAGCATGAAACTAGTCCTAAATTTGTGTGCCATTTATTTTACTACCACTTCCTCATTATTGTGTAAGCATATCTAATACTTATCTTGAATTATATTGAGGTTGACCCTCCCATCTCATTTTTAAATTATGTCATAATTTATCCTCCTGTTTAAGTGTGTGATAATAATGTCATGCATTATACAATAACACTAAAATATGATATACTGTGTACCTTTATACCTGGCTGAAAATGTGTGTTTGTGTTTGCAGAACCTGATTAAGAACCTACCTGAACAGAAGGAGCTCAGTGCTCTGGCTGAGCTGAAGAATGAGTATGAGGAGCTTTGTGAGTCGGAACAGTTTGGTATTGTGGTGAGTTTCGGACTTCCAGCCAGCAGCTCAAAAATGCAGACAGCTGTCATTTGATGGGAGTAAAGGCAGTCCACTTGCCTATTGATATTGTCCTTTATTTATTAAATGTTTTCCTTCTTGGACATTTCTTGCTAGCATTTGTTTTACTAGTTTTAGGTTTATTTCTCATACCATTTCCATACACTGACTTCCCATTTTTCTATTCCGGTTGTTGCTGACACCGATGGTAAAAAGGTTTAAAATTAGCGATAAAGCTAAACATTGGTAAGAGAAAAATGCCTTTAGGCACTCTGCAGGATCAGTGCTGTTCAATATATAAAGAGACATAGTAATGTATAATTAAAGGACAAGTAATATGAAGGGCATTAATGAAAAATTGAATCAAAAGATTCAGCTCAGCAATGAATGGCAGAACGTATGATTGATAAATAATAACAAGAAGAATATGACCTGATTATAAAGTCTCAACTATTTGATTATTTAAAATGTTTCAATGATATTCCTAATAATTGTATGTATTCCTAAAATGGAAACTACAGGCACCTTGAACTTTTTGCTCACTTATCACTCCTTTTATTTTCACTCCAATAATTATGTAATCGCCACCCACTCTAGCTTAGAGTGAGTTTTCTTTTTTATTCAATTTTCTCCTATCAATCGTCTAAAATCTTAATACTTCAATCCTGAAACATATTTTTTAAATGGTAGACATGGATATAATTTCTGAAGTTCCAGAAGATCTCAATGTTTGATCTTGTATTTCTTGAGTTATGAGAATTTGTTTGGCATCAGACAAAATGCTCCATAGACTGTCATGTTAGATTAATGGCCATGTGACTCTATGTGCCTAAATTTTTGTGTGTTTAACCATAAATCAGGCATTTACTGCTACAGTCACACACTTGGGAATTAATGGGGGATTTTTTTTTGTAATTCTTTGAGCTACAGCCATGAAAAGAACTTTTGTCATTCTTTCAGGAAATTTACTTTAAAAACAATTTTCCATAATGGAAGATTAGAAAGCATTTGTCTGTTTTTCATTCTTTATTGCATAATAATATTCAATAATTTATGGAGGAATATCAGTGCATAAACGCCAACGAACCCAAACGCGATGCATTTAATATGTTCCGACCTTTTCCAGATTACAGACAATTGTGTGCTTAGGGCTGAAATTAAATCCATTATATGGACATTAGGGACATTAGTAATAAGTAGTCCATAAGACCGAAATTAGTAACACTAACTTTACAAAAACTTTGTAAATTATGGAGTGATTCCAAAAATCGATCTTGGTTGTTTTTGTGTAAACCCATAATTTACAATCTTTAAATTTGAAATTGTGTTATTGCAAATAATGGATTATTTCATTTACACATGTGAAAGATCTAAATAATAATAATTCCAATGCCTCTAAGTGTTACTAACTGACAAAAACTAATTAGAAACGTACATACACCAATAAAGTAAAAAGTATTGATTGGTTTTCTATTATATGCATACCAATCTGTCTTGGCCTGTAGTGTCAGCTTTCAGGTGCTTCTTTGCTTTGGAGATCCATGTAATTGTGGACAACTGCTAAATTCCAAGTATAATGGTTTGTGAGGGCTTTTATTTCTGACATCCCATATATTTCGTTGCTTGTGTTTGATTTGTTTTCATTGTCCTATTTCCAATTGCTTGGTTTAATTTTTCCATGTCAAACTCTTCACATTAGTAAAGATGATATTGACAGTGGTTTGTAATTGTTGTATGTGAACTGAATCACATTGTGGAAATAAATGAACTTTGTCAGCATAGTAGACAGTAACAATGTTAACATTTAGCTGGTTTTAATGTCATTTTTTAATCATTTGCAGATGAGCTCTGTGAAGCTTTTACGCCCTCGTCTGAATGGAATACTGTTTAAGCTGACATTTGAGGAGCAGGTGAACAACATTCGGCGGGAGATTATGAATGTCACATTTGCCTGTGAAGAAGTGAAAAAGAGCGAGGGATTTACTAATTTCCTGGAGTTTGTGCTGCTTGTGGGAAACTACATGAATTCTGGTTCCAGAAATGCCCAGACCTTTGGTTTTAACATCAGTTTCCTCTGCAAGGTAACCCACAATACCATTTACATGTAGCTTTCACAATTCCATATATCATAATGTATTTAATTACAATAATATTTTGATTATTATTTATTTACATTTCTGTTTATCATAAACCTCAGATCAGAAAAAAATTGGGACATAAAATAAAAATGCCGGTTTCCTTACATTTGCTCTGACTTTGTATTTGATTACAGATCATTTGAACCCAATATATTTCATCTTTTGTCTGCTCAGCTTCAATTTCAATTATTAATAAACATACATTCTTGTATTTCTTGCCTGCAACATATGTTTGAAATCATGTCAATATTTCGTTTTTCTTTTTCATCAATTGCCTCCTTCACTTGATTTTAAAAATTTATGAAGGATGGAACTGGTGAAAAAAAAAAAAAAAAACTAAATAATGACATGATTCCAAACAGGTGATTATAAAACATCTGGGGGTAATAAATCAAGTATCAAACCAGAGAAAATGGCCAGAAATTGATAAACTATACTTGCATAGAGTAAGTCTTTTGTAGAACTTCTTTATTTACCAGTAATTTTACTTGTTGGGTATATCTCTGCAGTGGCGTAGGAACCGGGGGGATGGGGGGGGGGACGTGTCCCACCCAATATCAGAAACAGGTAGATTTGTCCCACCCAAAAATTAATGCAGAAAAGCAGAAACTGTTTAAAAACTTTTATTTTAAAAGCACGGTTTGGCAGCATTCGCAATTGTGTCGTGTAACCCCCCCAATGTCAAACCGACTCCTACACCCTTGTATCTCTGTCATACATTTGACCAGTTTCTGTTTCACAAGTACCTTAACTTAAATACTTTTCAACTTGAATGAATGCCCACATCCATAGAGTCAATCAAGAAAATTGAGTCCTTAGTGGTGGCTCTGCCCTTGTTGATGAGCTTACTAAAGACAGCTGGTCAAGAGCATACTCAAAGAGCTATGCACCTAATCAAATAGAGGTCACTGATGATGTCCAATCTGGCTTTGTCAGAAAATAAAACTTAATTTGTGTGTCAGCTACAAATTGCATATACTGGGTTACAAATGCATGTTGAGTATATTCAGATGAGGAGAGGATGTTCTGTTATAATGCATTTCTTAATTAATTAGCTTTACATTTTATTACTTTTATTACTATAAAAATTTCCCAACACACGTTTCCTTATTTGGAATGCAACATACATTTTAGTTAGCATCTGCTTATTGTGCTACTACTATATAGATTTTTTTTTGTTTCAACTTATTCTGTCTGAACTGGCTAGTTTTTTTAGAACTTGTTTTACCTTTATGTTTTTAAAAGGTATAACTACAAATACAACATTTGAAGATAATTCAACAGAGGACTTATTTACATAGACTGTGTGTAGACTTTTGGTTTTAGGAAGTGCTTTTTTCTGGTTGTCATCATCTAAGACACAAGAGCCTTTTCAAGCATCACAAAACATCTTCGAGTGAGTTAGAAAACGAACCAGCAAAGAAGAAAAAGTAATTGAATATATAAGAGGTAAAAGGGGAAATATTGTACTATTGAAATATTGGACTATTGTACAGGATAATAGCAGCTTTAGTTAAAAGAAACTAAACTAAAGATAAACTGGAGGAAACTCATGCAAACACGGTGAGAACATACATGGACCCTATTTTAGCAATCTTTGATAAGCTGCCAGCTACACACCAAGCTACTTGATTTTGGGGCATTTATTTGGATTTAGCTATTTTAATGACATAAAAGGTACACTTTGCACAACACAAAATGCTAAGACCCATTTGGTATGTTTTGTTTTGAACTATATGGACAGTGGAGAATAGAGATTTGCCTACTGAGTTAGACAGCCGTATCATAGAAACTAATTGGAATTGAATTATAGTTTGCAGTGCCTGCCTACATGTAGTAAGATATCATTTAACAGGTCTCTACTCATTCAGATCTCAGTGTGGAAGGAGAAAAATCACAATGGACAATATAGCCTAAAAGAAGACACCTTAATTGGAAAATTAGCAAAACATCATGAATTAAGGAAATTACATCATTCAGTTATTAACAAGATTACAGTAGAGGCCAATATAACTGATGCTAATTGTGCAAGCAAATGTGCTCTGTTCATTTGATGGGAATCTCTGCTTCTCGCTGAATAGAAATAATGTTTATTAATTCCACTGAGGTTTTGTCATGGAATTTAGTTTCTAGACAAAACATTGGTTTGTTTTATAAGAACAGAACTTATTCTACTCTAGAGTCAGTTGAGCCCCTTCTCCCTTTGTCCCTGCAACAAGTTTAATATTTATTAAATATCTATTAATCTTTATGTTGCTTACCATGAGTGGCAAGAAAACTAATTACTAATCATCCTCTTTTGGCTGCTCCCATTAGGGGTCGTCACAGCAGATCGTGGTCCGTATTAAGCATAGTTTCAGGGTGGATGCCCTTTCTGACACAACCCTCTTTATTTAGCTCGTCTTGGGACTGGCACTAAATTGCCAGTTGGATGCATTGGATAAACCATCCTAGTAAATTTATTGATGCTAGACAGCAAGAAGTCTCAATAAACATACACATATATTTGTAAATGTAAGCAATGTTTGTAACATCAATTGGTATTTTTTTTTTGTTTGGTTGGTTTTTTGTTGGGGGGGGGGGTTTAATTGGGTTTGTAAACAAAGACTTTGGTTTTTGCATTACTTTCCAATATAAAATTATGTTAGGGTTGTTTTGTGATTAATCAAATACTTCTATCAGCAGAACAAAAAGAAGGACCAGTTGGCTCAGTTTTCTCCATCCCTCTTCAAACAGAGGGATTGAATCATGAGCAAAATTACCCAACCATAACATAAACCAATGATCATAAAACCCAATCTCTGGTGCAGCACATGTACATACCCTTTAAGAACCCTTAAAAAACCTTATGCATGTTAACATGGACATCAGTGCACTAAAGATTGCTATGCCTGAAACATGAAATATCAATATATCAAAAAATAGCAAATACTGAGTACTTCAGCAGTAGATTTTCTCTATAATGTTCATCGTCATAATCTCTTCGAAGGTGGTAATGTTTTGTTCAAAACAGCTCTGCACCTTGTTATGCAGTAATGACATCAGTTTGTGGTATAACAATAAACACATTCAAATTTGAAATGCATGAAATGAAATTGCAAGTGAGCAGTTGATTGATTGTCATCTAATGAACGTTTGAACAAGGATATAATTTGTGTGTGAAAGAAGGCTTGGTGGTTATTTATTTATTAATCGTTTTTGTATGAAAAGAGAATATTGTTGGGTGGGAACATTGAGATGGGTTGTGCTAATTACTTTCTCAGCATGCAGCTTGAGCAGAAGTGAAATCGCAGAGGGAAATTAATATGGAACAAGTCATTGACGTGGAGTGCACTGGAGGGAATTCTTTGTCATACTAGCACAGATCCCCATGGCTGGCACACTCATTTGTGTAAAATTTGAAGTTTGATTGGCAGGGTTTTATTTGTGTTATTTATTGGTTGGTTGGCCAACAGATATATGTTCCAGTTAGACTTTCTGCATTTTGCCTTGTCTATTTCTCTTTTTAATAACCTTTTTTATACTGTCAACCACTGACCTTTGTTTTGCAAAAGTTGTTTGTGTTATGTGCTTGACTTATATGTTTTATACTTTTTTTAACGTAATCTAGACCTGATGTTGCTAAGAATCAGGCAATATATATGTTGGGATAACGTATGTAAACAAATTTGTTGATAGTTTTATATTTTACTTTTTAAAGTTTAATTTAAAGGGTTTTTTTCTATTGAATGCTGTGATGTTTTCCAGCTTTCTACGTAACTGATACAGTGGCTTGCAATAGTAGACATACTCCTTGAACTTTTCCAAATTTTGTCACATTACAACCACAAATATAAATATATTTAATTGGAATTGAATGTGAAAGACCAACCCAAAGTGGTATATGGTTGTGAAGTGGAAAGAAAATTATACATGATTCAAAACATTTTTTTACAAATAAAAAACTGAAAAGTGTGGTGTGCACAATTATTCAGCCCCCTATTCACTGAGTTCAACCAATTGCATTCAGAAGTTGCCTGATGACTGGTAATGACTGAAAAGGGTCCATCTGTGTGTAATCTAATCTTACTACAAATACAGCTTTTCAGTGACAGCATCAGAGGTTGGTTACGAGAATTGCTGGGAGTAAACAGCACCATGAAGTCCAAAGAACACACCAGACAGGTCAGGAATAAGTTTGTGGAGAAGTTTAAAGCAGGCTTTGGCTATAAAAAGATTTCCCAAGTTTTGAACATCTCACGGAGCACTGTTCAATCCATTATCTGGAAATGGAAAGAGTAGGGCACTGTAAACCTTCTAAGACAAGGCAGTTCACCTAAATTTTAGACAACATTTTGTTTATTCTTTAAACAGCTTTTGCATACTCCCTAGACACATAATATCTCATTGTTAAGCCTTATTGTCAGACAAAATGTCAAACACTTGCAGCAAAATGGAACCCTCAAAGCCTTCGGCACTCTTGGCTGCTGTCTCTGAGGAAGAAGAGGACAACCAGCCTCATACTATGGTTAATGTTTCACTGCTGTAGGGTATGATGGACACACTAAAGTCAGACATATGTAGCAGACTAGATTTAATTTCTTCTGGACTGCGAACGAAAATTGCAACCGTCAAAGTACAACTCTTTGGCCTAATTAATACCCAGCAGCAAAAACTGGATTCACACGATAAAATGCTGAAGGAACTGTAGCGCTCTGCTAATGATAACAGCACACAGCTCACCGAGTTACAAGCGGCCATTGGCAAACTTACTACCCAATGTAAACGTCTCAAAGACAAGTGCGAGGACTTGGAAGCTCGTTTGCGAAGGAATAACTTCCGAATTGTCGATGTTCCAGAAACGAGATCATGAAGCGGATAAAAATAATAATGTTGTGTACACTCTTTGATTACTTTAGTCTATTCAATATCATATAGCATTTCAAGTTTAAGGAATTGCTATGGATTTATTAGCTGGAACTGTAAGGGCCTGAACTCTTCCACAAAGCGTATTAAAGTGCTCCAACATGTATCACATTTAGGTACTCGGGTTGTTTTTCTGCAAGAAATACATCTAGACAAATCAAACAGATGTAAACTTAAGGCTGGTTGGTTTTATCAATCTTCATTTCCTGGTAAAGCAAGGTGGGTGGCAATCTTATTCCATAAGTCAGTCTCTTTCAGTTGCTCACATGTGATATCTGAATGGGTGATATATTATACTTAGTGGCAAACTACATAATGACCATGTGCATTTAAATAATGTATATGCCCCAAACTGGGTCCATGATGACTTTTTAGGCAGCCTTTTTCAAATATCCCAGACATGATCTCACGTGCTTATAACTGTTGGCTTAACTGTTGGCTTGACCCAGTTCTAGACCCTTCCTCCAATAAACCCTGTTCAAAACCCTCCTGACTCTAATCCAGTAGAAGCTATAATTTCATTAGATGCAGGAAAGGCCTTCAACAGGGTAGAATCTCTTTCATACTTTGGAAAAAAATGGTGTAGGAGAAACCTTCACTCGGTGGACTTAACTGTTATATGCTTCACCAATAGCTGCAGTAAGGACAAACAACATTCAATCAGATTTTTTCCCTCTACACCGCTCCACTAGGCAGGGGTGCCCTTTGAGTTCTCTGCTGTTTGCTATGACTATTGAACCCCTGTCGTTGGCTTTCTGTGGTGACCCTAGGGTTGGGGACATAGTAAGGAACGGTCTGGGACAAAAGGTGGCTTTATATGCAGATTATTTACTTGCAATTCAGCACAATATCTTTTTAGTGGTTTTTATTTCCATGCATTCGGAACATTACATACTGTTTTCCAAATCAAAACATGAAGAGAAGTGTGTATAATTTTTAACTACTTTACAACATAGACATTAGAAAATAACAACAAATGAACATTGGGCTACATTTGTCTTAGCTGGTATTACAGCCGAGGATGCTTTGACTACATCCCAAAATTAATTTGCATTTCTGGGTTTTGCCTCAGAAACGGTGTCAGCCCACAAGTTTTCTATCGGATTAAGGTCCGGGGATTGGGCTGGCCACTTAACCTTAATTTTGTTGGACTGGAACCTATAGTTTGCTTGTTTACTGCTGTGTTTAGGGCCATTGTCTTGTTGAAACACCCATTTCAAGGGCATTTCCTCTTCAGCATGAGGCAACATGACCTGTTCAAGTATTCTGGTATATGCAAACTGGTCCATGATCCTTTGTATGTGGTAAATAGACCCAGCACCATAGTAAGAGAAACATGTCCATATCATGATGCTTGCACCACCATGTGTCACTGTCTTCAGAGTGTACTGTGGCTTGATTTCAGAGTTTGGGGTCGTCTGACAAACTTTTGCCAAAACTGTGTTCCCTAAGTTTCCTCAGTTACCAGAAAGGAAGAGCTGGATTCGTTTATTAAGCCCCTGCCCTCAATGAGGGGTCAAATATCACATACTTATGCAAAGATTCACTCCATGCGTTTAGCACCCTTTACCAATATTAAGTCACAATGGGAGTCTGAATTGGGAGAGGAAACATGGCCTTATGCAAATTAATTCACATATATCATTTCACTAAATTTAGACTCTCCCAAAGGGTTATGCCCCTCTCTATTCTCGTTTTGGACAGATATTTAAAACTTTATCAGAGATAATTGGAAAACGTCTTGAGCCTAGGCCTTGTTTGGGGTACCTCCTGAATCAACTTTAGTTTCTTCCGCAGAGGCCGACTTTCTCTTGTCACTCTTTTTGCCAGACGATTATTGTTACTTAAGTGGAAATCACCTTTTCCTCTTTCATACACTATGTGGATTAAATAGATTGTTCATGTATTGAAGCTGGAGAAAATTAGGCACATTAGGAATGGCTCAATACAGAAATTTTTCAAAATTTGGGACCCTTTCTTAGAACATATTAATAATATAACTACAATAGGCTGCCCTTGACATGCCCAAGTTTGGTAGGCTCGCCCCCCTTATGTTTAAACTATGTCAATTCCAATTCTTATTACAAAGTTTGTGTGCACACTGCATGCTTTTTGTTCTGTACTAGATGTAACTGTCCCTTTCTCTTACAATAGTTTTATGTATTGTAATTATTTTAATTAGTACTCCTATTTTTTTCCTTTTTTGTTGTTGTGCAAAGCTGGTGGAGACATCCCCCATAAGACTTGCATCTATAAGTGCAGCAAAGGGTGGTTACACAAAGTATTGACTCAGGGAATACTTTTGCACACCGCACGTTGTTTTTTATTTATAAAAAATGTTTTGAATCATGCATGATTTTCTTTCCACTTCACAAGTGTATACCACTCTGTGTTGGTCTTTCACAATACATTCCAATGAAATATATTTATGTTTGTGGTTGTAATGTGACAAAATATGGAAAGGTTCAAGGGATATGAATACTTTTGCAAGCCACTGTATATTGTCTCACACAGATTATGCATGTTTTGTTACTTTGAATGCATTTATTGTATTAAGTTAAATTTCACAATAAACATCAAATAACCCTGTGTTATTTAGTTTTAGTGTTTTAGTTTAAAAAGAAGTGTTAGGTCACAGTTGCTAGTAGACAACCTTATAAGAGAATCTTTGGTTACTTTTACATCTTCCTAGAGGAGATAAAAAAGAAAGTGCCCATACTTATAATTTAATTATTTTAATGCATTCATATATTTACTTGTGTAAGCTATAAATATATAAATGGGTGGGCTGTGAATGTGTGGTGAATACTGTTTTTGCACAGAAGCTGGAAAATTAGTTTGCATTTTTATGTGATATATGCACATAATATTACGGTAGGAATAATAATTTTATATACTTTCAGACAGAAGAGTCGCTAAATTATATACAATATATATCACTCAATTTTATTGTTTCTTGTGGTTGGTATTGATTTGTTTTGCTTTTTTCTATTAATCTTGAGGAGTTTGCAAGAGGTGTGTCTCACATGCTCCAAAATACAGTCAATCTCACCAGTAAATATTGGAAGTGATTCATAAAATGGATTCTGAAACAAATTTTGAAAACATTTTGATAACCATTTATAGATTATTTACTGAACTGTTTCTCCAGCAAAGTTGATCATGTTAAGGGGGATGGAGTCCAGAGCCCAGAATCAATGATAGGACGGAGATTGAGATCAGATGGGGGCGTGGTTTCCCTTGAAGTCAACATTCATTCAAGAACTTGTTTGACTTATAGGACATTGCACAGCAAAACAATGCACCCTAACTAAACTTGCTAAGTATTTCAAGATATTCCTGATTACAAAGCACAATGAAACAATCAAGAAATTAGGTGCATCTTTAATATATTTGTTACTTCAGGTTACTTTGGTCTCAATATTTTTTAATAGTTTTAACACTTTTCTTGCCAGACTTTAGACACTCGATCTTTGCTCTTAAGAAACTCAGCCTTTTGTGGATGTTCTGCTTTCAGACGAAATCATGAATACAATCTCCGGTCTTCTGGCGTCTCTGCATTGCCGGTCATTTTGGATAAAAGCATTTGCTAAATACTGGAAATGTAAATGAAAATTTAGACACACTGACACACACACAGATACTTGGTCTGTCAGACTTGGATGCTGTAAAGTTGCTTTATGATGACAGTGTGTATTGTAAAAATACAGTCTAGATGCTTTGCGCAGTTGCAGTATCATGGCCTATGAGGTTTATTCAAGGCACAATTATTGCTAGTATAGTGGCAGCAGTGGCCAGAGAACTGGGCTTGTGATTAGAAGGTTTCCGGTTAGATTACCTGATCCAACAAGTCCTGACAGAGGTGCCCTTGAGCAAGGCATCCAACCTCTAACTGCTCCCTGGGCGCCGTGACTATGGCTGCCCACTTCTCTGGGCATGTGTGCTCACCATCACCTAGTGTGTGTTCATTAGTGTGTTTATATATGTTTCAATACATGGACTGGTGAGTACAGTGGTGAGTATTCTAAATGTAAAGTAATAATAATAAACCAATAATCACAGGTTCATTTTGTCTGACATTTTGTTAACAGCTAAGGGACACAAAGTCAACAGACCAGAACACAACACTGATGCATTTCTTGGTTGAGAAGTGTGAGGAAAATTATCCAGAGATCCTCAAGTTAACTGATGAGCTAGAACATGTGGAGAATGCCAGCAAAGGTAAACTCTTTTCCAAATATTCTGTATTTTGCAAATATTCTGTATTATTATGTAGCAAATTTGGAATGATCACTTCACCTCCTGCCCTAGTACACCATCCATCCGTGCAGGGCAGTAACCTAAGCAAATACAGAGGTATTTACAGGTCAGCTGTGCAATGTGGAGGAGTAACGGCTCCATTCCAAGTCCCTCCCAGATGACCGAACTTTACCCCCTATCTTTAAGGGAGAATTCAGAGACCCTGCTGAGGAAACTAAATTTGGCTGCTTGTATTTGCAATCACATTGTTTTGGTCATTACCCAAAGCTAAGGGTGGGGATCAACCAGTAAATCCAGAGCTTTATTTGATGGCTCAGCTCTTTTTTCACCACAACAACCTTGTTCAGGCTGCACTTATGGACACCCATGAACACTTGATGTTTATGACTGACAAACCGTGATAAGCACATATGTCCAACAGCTGAACATACCTCCCATTCACACCCCTGCAGGTCTCACTGTCATTTCCCATGTGAGCATTAAAGTCCCCAGTAGGACAACAGATTCTCCAGGAGGAGCACTTTCCAGCACCCTCCCCCTGTTTGTTGTGTAAGCACAGAGAACAGTCAAAGCCCGTTCTTTAGGTTCACGGCATAGGGAAGCTAACAAAAAAATCCCAACACACAGGCATCAAGTCGAGGGACTATGAGAATGCCCATACCTGCCTGATGCCTCTCACAATAGGCAACTTGCTGGTTTCTCTCAACCTCTGTCACCAGCTCAGGCTCCTTCCTGTCAGTGAAGTAACATGCCAAAAGCCAGTTTGGTTTTAAAGGGCTACCGCCTGATCCACAATGCACCAAGCCTCTACTATTGCCCCTTCCACCTGTGGTAAGTCCATGAAAGGAGGGACCCATGTAGTTCTTTTGGGCTGGGCCCAGTCTGGCACCATGGGTAATTGCCCTCCCCCAGATCCTGGCTCCAGAGTGGAGCCCCAGTTACCATAATTAAGCCATGGTACACAGATTCACTACATTCACTACATGATGGCGCCGCCTTGTTCGGTCGCAATCACGACTGCTCCGATCACGCTCAGCCTTTTTTTTTTTTTGTTAATTTAAGTGTTTTTTCCTATTTTAAAGTAGTTTTTTCACAATGGCGCGCATTACTTACGACAGAGAGACACTTCTTTCTGCTCGTTTACAACTTCCTTACCTTAAATCATTGTTAACTCCGGATCCGAGCTGGCCGAGGGAAATCCTGAGGGAGAACAAAGGACGAGACGAGAAACGCCGCAAGAAACACCGAGGAAAGCGAGCTGGTGTCCGGGTCAGACTGAGGGCCAGGGCACACAGGGCACCTCTGCCCAGTGTTCTTCTAGCCAACGTCCAGTCTCTGGAGAACAAACTCGATGACCTCAGGGCAAGAATCAAGTTCCAGAGAGACATTCGGGACTGCAACCTCCTCTGCT
>JAYDZF010000003.1:8198886-8209018 GCA_034509105.1 Microcambeva barbata
TGTGTGTGTGTGTGTGTGTGTGTGTGTGTGTGTGTGTGTGTGTGTGTGTGTGTGTGTGTGTGTGTGTGTTTTGTATGACAGGCAAAATAAAAATTATACCCCTTCATGACCTTTATGCACCTATTTGTTTTTGTCTTTATCACTTAATTATTTTCAAATGAATATACATTACTAAAATTAGTACCATGTTACAATAATAGAATGACCCATCAATGCTGAAGCCACTTCTTATAATTAAGACTGTGAGGTAGTGCAGTGTCTAAATATAGATTGTTTATTACATAATCTATAATTACATTAATTTTCATGTGCCATCTGTGGGTGTTGACTGGCATTTTGACAAATACAGCCACTATACTGGTGAAATTTGAAGCAGATTACTTATGTCCACACTGCTTAAGCTGTATACACAATACACATCGATACTGCAGACAGTGCATATAATCATTTGGCCTTATTTCTTTTTTGGGGGGATGGATAAAATATTAGTTTGCTTACAGATCCTGCCAGGTTTCATATCTGGTCTTGGTAAGGTTTATTTTTGATTCTTAGGAAGTGCTCAGATTTGTCCTCCGGGATGTGTGCTTGAAGAATAGATGTTTTTGTTTGTTTGTTTGAAGGTAGCCTGTCAGGTCAGTCTTACACTCCACTTACTACATTATCAATGCTAATTGTACATTCCGACACACAGAAGGTGAACAAATATAAGTTGTATGCAGCCATTTAAAAAACTTCAAATCTTGAATAGCTGACAAAAATAATTGTAAATATTGTCGCTAGCTGCAATTGGGGTTAAAGCATGAAGTAGACATGTAAATTTTTGTTTAGATTAACTGACTGACTTCTGTGCATTTATCTTTCAAGACAATGTAGCTGAAATTTGGATAAAATATTAGTTTGCTTACAGATCCTGCCAGGTTTCATGTTTCATATCTGGTCTTGGTAAGGTTTATTTTTGATTCTTAGGAAGTGCTCAGATTTGTCCTCCGGGATGTGTGCTTGAAGAATAGATGTTTTTGTTTGTTTGTTGTTTTTCCTGGTGGTTGAAGACAGCCTTTTTAGAATGTCAGTTTACTAGGTAGGCATCTGACTTGCAAGAGAGTGCTGCACATACTTTGTGGACATGTAATTATATATTTATGGATTTCTCTTACTTTCCCCTGGCCCCAATCATAGTTCATTCTCTGAGCATTCAGCAAACCATTGCTCAACTATTGCATTGTTGGAAAAACTTCTTCTGATGTTTTTTAACACTCTCAATCTTGCTTAAGGCACTGAAGTAACTGAAGATAATGGCACCAAAATACACCAGAGTTTTCCCAAGAAAAGTTTTAAATATAGTATTATATGCATGTCTCCTGGATTTGGAATCATACTAAACATCTAATTATCGGCTGATCCAATTTCAGTAGAAAGTCAAGACAAGTTAAAATGAGGCTCAGTACATGCATGTATGAACTCCCTACAACACCTGGGGATGCTCGAGATGAGGTGGCTGATGTTCTCATCAGGATCTCCCAGACATGGATTAGAGCTTCAGTCAACTTCTGGACAGTCTGTGGTGCAAAGTGGAATTGGTAGTTTGAACGAGACATAATGTCCCTGATGTACTCAATTGGATTTAGGTTTGGCAAATGGAGAGGCCAGTTAATAGCATTAATGCCTTAATCATGCAGAAACTCTGGAAATCTCATACCTAATGGCAGTCGGGGTACATGGGCTGTGCAGCTTTAAAAAAAAAATGCCTCCCCACACAATTACTGACCTACTGCCAAATCGTTCATGCTGGAGGATGTTGCAGGCAGTTCTCCATGGCATCACATGTGTCCAGGATACACCTGCTCTCATTTGTGAAGAACACTGAGTGCAAGTAACAAATCTGCCAATCTTGGTGTTCTCTGACAAATGCCAATCACCCTGCACAGTGTAGTTCTGTAAGCACAGGCCCCACTTGTGGCCTTTGTACCATGCTCATGTTGTCTGTTTCTGTTGCTGAGTTGTTGCGGCCCCTATGGCCCCTCTATGTCTTCTATTGTACTGGCCTCTCTCCTGGTATCTGCTCCATGCTTTGAACACTGTGCTGACAGACATTCTTTCCAAAGCTTCCATTAATGTGCCATTCTGTATGAGCTGGACTACCCGAGTAACTTTTCGTTACAACCTCATGCTACCTTGTGTTGAGAGCACTGGAAACAATGAACCAAGTTACCAAAACATCAGCCAGAAAGGATAAGTACAGAGAAATGATCGGTGGTCAACACCGGCAAAACTACTCCTTTATATGATGGATGGATGGACAGATGGACGGATGGATGGATGGAAGAATGGATGGACAGATCAGGTTGCTTATCCCAGTACCACCGCCTGTAATATTCTGAATACCACACCTGTTCAAATATACATGAAAAAAAAACATTTTAACACTTTCCCAATAATGCTTGTAGACATTGTAACCATAGTTACAATGCTTGGGTAGGCGTGAATTATTTTCTCATGGTGTTTTTCTTTATTCACTGAGTGGGTGCTAGGTTTCAGAGAAGAGCTATGTTTAGTGGCTTCATTGATTTTTGTAAAGGTTGCGCAGGGGAAGGAAGGTAGCCTGTCAGGTCAGTCTTACACTCCACTTACTACATTATCAATGCTAATTGTACATTCCGACACACAGAAGGTGAACAAATATAAGTTGTATGCAGCCATTTAAAAAACTTCAAATCTTGAATAGCTGACAAAAATAATTGTAAATATTGTCGCTAGCTGCAATTGGGGTTAAAGCATGAAGTAGACATGTAAATTTTTGTTTAGATTAACTGACTGACTTCTGTGCATTTATCTTTCAAGACAATGTAGCTGAAATTTGGCATTCAACATCAAACTGTCTCTACGTACATGTGTGTACATTTATTTGTTCATGTGACATATGTTTCCAGACTTCTGGGCATTTGGGTTTAAAAAATAAAGCCTGCAGTTATATGCTCAGTGCTTCATTTTGCACTGTAGAGCCCTTGAAATTGGTCATTGCATGTTTTTTTTTTTGTTTGTTTTGTTTTTTTTTCTTTTTTTTTCAAAAGCATTTTTGAGTTACAGATTTTTGTATCAATTAGGCATTTTAGAAAATGGTAATTTGCATATAGCAGCCACTGAGAATTATTGAAGTTCAGAGTCTTGCAGATTTGTGTGAACATTTCTGTGATGAAATCACATATGTTTCCAGACTTTAAGCTAGTTGGGTTTAACACGAGCGGTTTCCTCTCACAGTCCAAAACCATGCTAGTGAAATGAATTGCAGATCCAAAATTGTCCACAACTGTATTTGATATAAACGTTTGTGCTGTTGTTTATGGGGATAAAACGTGTGTAATGAGGAACCTGTTTTATGTCATGAATGTTACCAAGAGTGTAAAACTTGATGTTAAAATCCTGATAAATAAACAAACAGTATTGGCGAGCTTCTGCCCAAACTAATTTAAATCACAACAGCACTAACTAGAAATAATGTTTTTAGTTTAAACTTATGATTTATTATGAATACAAAAAATATACATAGACTTGCTAGACATAACATGTCCAATACACAACAAACTTTGAGGTACTGTTTATTTGAATTGTTGGGTCTGGCATCTTCTTCTTCACAATACCCCATACATTTTCTATGTGGTTAAGCTCAGGCGAGTTTGCTGGTTAATTAAGAACATTGCAAGCATGGTCCGTATGCCAGGTACTGGTAGCTTTGGCACTCTGTGTTTATCCAGCTTGGAGTTCAAATATATGCCTAAGAATGATAACATGGTCAAAATTCTCTCTTGCCTAATTATTGTGCACTCAGTGTGTGGTTGTGATGTATGTTTTACCTAATTTATCAATGTATATCTTGTATTATTCTGTGAACCCAGTCTCTTTTTTGTTGTTCCCTTAACTGACTCCTTCTCACAGCTTTGCCAAACATTCTCGAGAACAGTACGTAAAGCTCTCCACCATGCACAAGAACATGCAAAAGCTTTATGAGAGCCTGGGGAGCTACTTTGCCTTTGATCCTCACTCTGTCAGCGTTGAGGACTTTTTCGGGGACCTGGCCAACTTCTGCACCATATTGTTGGTAAGTTGTTTTTTTTTAAGTAGCGGCTTATAGTCCAGAAAATACGGTAAGTTTAAAATGTTGATAATAATTTTGAAAGTACATTGGAGTAAAATATTTTTGTGAAAAAAATAAAAACAAAAGCACACCTCATTGACTATATCTTTTTTTCCCCTGATTAGTCTGATTGCTTGCTTTGAGTTGGGTGGATCACAATTTTAACAGATGTGTTAATGAGCAAAGAGCCAAGGTTGAGTATAGTGGGATTTTCCAGTAGGATGCATAAACCAGTGCATTGAAGTGCCTGTCCCAAACCGAAATGAATAGGAGGGATGTATAAGGCTGATGTGTGGTAACAAGGAGGTCTAGTGACACATAAGAGGTCACTTGAAAAAAAAGAAAAAGAAAATGTGTCACATTTGTTGTTTTGCATGTTTTTGAAAACATTGAAGTCGGGAATTAAGATCCACTCAAAATATATGTGAGGAATGTGTTGTGCAAGCCATGATTAAACACCCGGGCTGCAATGTTTTAAATCCTTAAAACATATTTATTTGAGGTGATATGATTAATATCTATATTGCCACATGTAGGTCTGCTGGGTGATTTGGGTTTAGCTAAACTGTACAGGCATTAAGTACCTCCTCTGGTCATCCTCAGTCATATTTTCATTGCCCTTGACCTTACTCTGGGCATCTGATGAAACCATCTAATATTTATGTCTTACTTAAACTGGCATTATATTTCAAATCATGAAAGAAATAAAATTAAAACAAAAAAGACTTGACCCTGCTTTGAGCACAAAATCTGTTCAGAGTTCAGAAAATGGAGAACAAACAAATCTGATTTTTTCTCTTTATAGGTGAAATGATATGGATTAGACATTTGTCTAGCCCAAAACACAAAGCTACTGACAAAAATAATACTATGCCCAAGTCAAAGTTGGTGATGTCACGATACCAACCATGCAGTCGAACTGTCCAGTCTTACCGTGGGCCTTGCACCCATTGAAGAGCTGAAATGGGCTCCGGCCAACCCTAATTAGCATTAGTGGTTTAAGAAAATGAACTGATGAACAAATTAGATTGTTTACATTAATAGGAAAGTTTGTAAAACTAGAGCTGTAATTGTCCAATTGGATTTTTGCATCTTTGTGGTAAAATGAAATAGTCCATATCTCTTTTCTCTAACTGTTGCAAAAGTGCCAAACATTGAATCTAAATACTGCTCATTTGAGGCTAAGGGTTAAAAGGCTCATCACAAGGTCCTATGTTTGAGCCCCAGGTAGGGCGATCTGGGTCCTTTCTGTGTGGAGTTAGTATGTTCTCCTCATCAAAACTTTTTGCTGTGAAAATAGTTCTTGCCTGACAAAAATAACTTGTAGATATGAACAAAAGTAAAAAGCATATTTGAGAGATAAGTGTGCTGGCTTTCATTGTTGTCTGAGTTTTAGGATTACAGACTTCTCAGAATGTATTTAATTGTAACATCGATTAAATACAAAAGACAAGTTTTTTTTTTTTTTTTGCACATCGAATGTTTAGTTTAATATAATATCCTCTACAGGAAACAAACTTCTATTAAATTATTGTTGGTCATTTATTTACTAAAACTTTTTTGAATATTACACAGATGTGAATGATCATCAGGTGTGAGTTTACAACCCTGTTGTATTTAAAGATTGTTGATCTGAGGAAGACATATTCACAACATGTTGGTGGAATTGTATCACAGTATGAAAATAGTAGGTGCCTAACAACCTTTGAAAAAGACTAAGGGCAAGGGTTGTAATAGCTTTGATGATAAATAGCTGTAGTTGGATAGCTTCATGACTAAACAACACTGATGAGCTGAGAAAAGCCACTGGTGCTCTTGTTTATTAGCACCTTCTGCACACCAAGAACTAATTCTTTGTAATGATTTTTTTTACAAAATCCACTACCTTTGCCGTATATTTGTTTGACATTTGTTGATTTCTCTCTCCTGTTTCTGTCAACATGCATGATGCATGTCTCTCGCCTACAGCAGAGTACAAAAACAATACCTTTCACATTTGTACAGAATACATGCTCAGTATTTATAATAATCTCAGCATGGTAGCTTTTTGGAGTTCTGTTGCGATTGTGTGTTTTCAATTGTGTATTTCTGTTGACATTCTGTTAGTGAAACTTGGTGTATTATTTTTGTGCTGCAGAAGCATAGATATACTTTAGTTTTATGCGGTGAGCTGTGGGTGTCTGATTGTGCTGGGATGGTACAGAACACCAGCACAACTTGAGTCTAGGCATTCTCTATCCTATGCCCTTATTATCTAAGTTTTAGTTCTTGTTCAATCTCTGTCTCTCTCCCTCTCCAGGAGGCTGTGAAAGAGAACCACAAGAAGAGGGAAATGGAGGAGAAGATCAAGAGAGCCAAGTTGGCGAAAGAGAAAGCTGAGCGAGAGAAGCAAGAGCGGCAGCAGAAGAAGAAACAGCTGATTGACATGAACAAAGGTACAGTGCCTATATCCTACTGGAACTGACTGCAGCCTTGAATGCTCTTTCACACACTGTTGAACACTGTATATGGCCTCACATTGGTAAAAAATCCCCACACTTTTCCCTGCTTCTTACACAAAACAAAGTGGTAGATCATTTCTGAAGTTATCACAGAAAAGGAATTGTATGAAAAAATAGTTGCAGTTGGATAGCTTCATGGTGTGCTGAGAAAAACCAGTGTTGCTTTTCTTAATTAGCACTTTCTGTACACCAAATACTCTGTAATAACTAATTTTATCCACTGCCTTTGCCTTATATTTCTATGACATTTGTTGATTTCTCCCAACATGCATGATGAATGTCTCTTGCCTACAGCAGAGTATAAAAACAATACCTTTAACTGTTGTAAATAATACAGCAAGTCCCACAGTTGCATT
Organism: Microcambeva barbata; assembly: GCA_034509105.1. NCBI lineage: Eukaryota > Metazoa > Chordata > Actinopteri > Siluriformes > Trichomycteridae > Microcambeva > Microcambeva barbata. Next base: position 8,205,873 of record JAYDZF010000003.1, read on the forward strand.
AAGTACAGCTGGCACTGCCAAGCTCCGTGCTAGAGCTGGCGCAGTTGGATTCCTTACATAAACCAAGAAAATAAACAAATTGAAAATAAACAGAAATGTTGTTTAGCTAATATGAAGTTGCTTGTTAGTATATCATTTATGTGTCTGACAATCCCCAATCATATCCTTAATAACATGGTCTATGGCCACTAAGGATATACTATTAGAAATTGTAAAAGTTTGACATTTGTCAGTATAAACACACCTTTTCTAAAAGGCCCCAAAGGCTGCAACACTTTAAGCAAGCTAAAACAAAAAAAAAATGTGTAACAATTAAATTTATTTATTACTTTCTAAAAGCCAATTGGCAACAGTGCTGATGCAGCCCTTATATATTTCTACAAAATTGGCCAGTTAATGTAATGTTTTGGTATTTTGTTTGACATGGTGTCTCCTCTTCATCCAAATAGGTCATTTTTTTAAATAATTCGCATTTATTTTCATTTTCAAGATTTATCAGACATCTTTATCCAAAGCGACTTATATTACAATTACAGTATACAGTCTGGGCAATTAAGGGTTAAGGGCCTTGCGCAATGGCCCAACAGTAGCAACCTTTCACTGTTGGTTCTATAACCAGTGACCTTCGTACACTATAACCAGTGACCAGTAAACTAACCAGGCTACAGTTTAATCAGAAAGTTGGTTATATTTTTATCCTGAGCAGGGGTGGCACAGTGGCTTAGTGTTGTAAAAAGGTCCTGGGTTCTATCCCCATGTAGGGTGATCTGGGTGTGGAGTTGGCATGTTCTCCTTGTGTCTGGTTGTTTTTTCTCTGGGAGCTCCATTTTGGTTCAAATATGTTAATTGGAGATTAATTGTTCATCTATCTTTGAGTAAACTGATCTGATTAATCTAGTGTAATGAGTAACTACTGTTTCAGTATTCAATGTAGCCATGATGTAATCATGATCAATGTAATCATGATGTCATCATCTAAATAAATTATTATATTTATCCTAAGATTTTTTACATAATCTCACAGTCCCCTTATAAGGCACGTGTTTGAATTTACTCATTAGGCCAGTTTTGTGCATTGAGGGTCACATGTGCTGCTTTTCCAAACAATGCCCAATCAATTTAGGTTGAATCAAGACACATCTTAAGAATTAATAAATGAAACAGTATGCATCTTACCCTCGTTTTAACTGAGTGAGATTGATTAGTTGTTTTGAGTAGTCAGAATTAATTTAATTTAATAAAGTTGTTCAACCTAATAAACAACACCTATATTTATATCTAAATATCTCAACATGCAGCTAAAAACAGACATGAGCATTGCTTCATACTGAGATACTTCACTTTGAGATATAGTTTGATTGCAGTTAGTGTTAAAGTTGGCGTGTAATTCAATGGTGTGTGTAAATTTAGAATCAAACAATAATTGTTATATGATTAACCAGCTGTCAACATTTTTAAAACATTTTGCCTATCCTCTCCATTCTAATCATATTTTTCTTGTCTGGACTCGCTCACAAGGTCACTTGTATGGATAGTGCCACACTGATCTCGTTTTTCCACTTTAGTTCAGAAACTTGGACTACTACCCAGTGTCTTTACACAATGTTGACGACTTTTTAGTGTGGTCTACCTAGTGGACTTGTGGCCAATTATATCTGCTTCATGTGCTTTAACTTGTGCCTGCTTGGGGTGTCCAGCCCAGCTAGGAGGTGACCAGCTAGGGCCAATTGGTAGGAACATCAAGGTTCAAACTCTGTGCTAGCAAAATATGCATCACAAAATTCCAAAGATTTTGACGAAATAAAGATTTTTTGGAACTTTATGCTTGTTTAAAAAAACCCAAAAGTCAGATCATTTGTGTGATGTGCAGCTGTCCAATCTACTGCAATTTCTGGGTACTGATGCAAACACAACACGTCAACTTTGGTAAGAAAGCCATTGTACATTGTGTCATTAAAAAAACACATGTAATTAGTGGTCTTAGTTAAACTTTATGTGAACTCTGATACAGTTGCATTAAAAGGAGATAGCATTTCCAAGCTGACCTTTAAGCTGGTTGTGGAAAATGGGTTTCTATTTCTAAGGGTTCATCAATTGTGGTTTAACTTGTGGGGTAACCCTTATTCAATCCACATTGCAGAAAGTAAACCAAATGCTATGTCTAATGATGATAGGCATAACTACTGTACTTGCAGGTCAGATTAATTTCCCTTCTGAGCTGAAATCTGAGCCTAAGAATCACAAACTGTAATAATAATAATAATTAAAATAATAATAACAATAATACATATAAAACAGCAGTACCAGTATATGGTTTGTATTATTTTAATGTTCAAGTTCATATAATACTGAATGGACCATTTTTCTGTGTCCGAACTCTTGCTTTCATGCAAGACAGGAATTAATGATAAAATAAATAACATTTTAAATAAAATAGATAACATTTTATGAATGAAATTTGAGATAACCTACCCTTAAACTTGTAGCAGTTTTAGTGGTGTACTCATAGTTTTTGTTTCCATTTTAAGTCCATGTATGGCAAGTATTAGTCTAGAAATTAGTCTAATTACTATAATTGAAATTGTTCTGTACATTGTTTCTGGTATTTTAATTTCCTTGCAATCATTCATTTAACATTAAAAATGAAGTAGTTTAACATATTGTGATTATTTTCTGTAAAGTTTTGTAGGCAGCACTTCAAATGAAGCATTTGTGTCTTACTGTCATTAGACAGTACATAAGAGAGATTAAAATAAGAGAAAAAAATTGAATAGAGGTGGCAGAAGAAAAGGCAAATATACAGCTGAAGCTCAGACTGCTCACTTTCCTCTCATCCTGGCATGGGGTTGCACAGTATGTGTCCAGATGGAAGCTTTATTTTTATTTTTGTGTGTTTACTTATTCATACTTCAAGCTCTTCAGGGTAGTTTTTTCCTCTGCCATGGCTGCAAATAGCATGCTGGCTAAAGCACTTTGATCTGCTTCTAGTCAAATGCCTTGGCTGATGTAAGAAACAAAATAAACTAAAACCGCAGCTCAGGGCCCACTTATATATAGATAGATAGATAGATACTTTTTTCATCACTTTTCAGTGAAATTTGTTCTCCGCATTTAACCCAATCCGTGCAGTGAAACACACACATACA
>JAYDZF010000003.1:8301528-8314767 GCA_034509105.1 Microcambeva barbata
GGCTCAGCAACCTGCCACAGCTCACGCCACGCATGCTACTGCACCTAAACTACCCGGCTAAATAGCTAATCAGCATGCCGACAGGTGAAAAGGGGCGGGGCTACACCGCTTCTACGGTGGCTGTGCCACACCACAAAGGGCAGATGTAAGTGAAACTTACACCGGTTACATTCAGTAGAGATGAGTATAAAATGGCAGCTGAGTTTAGAATGGCAGATCTGGTTGGTGTTGAATCAATTGTGTTTTAGTTAGCTACATAAAAATTACTTAAAATGAAGATGTTCTAAGCTATTTTCGGAGTGTTTAACATATGTTTGGTCCATTTAACTGTATATTGATGTATATTTTCTCGTGTTTTCTAGTGTTAACAGTCGTAGTAGTTAGAAGCTTTAGTATTTGTTGTGTTTATCTCTCTGTTCAGTTTTATGTTAGTCAGTTTGCAAGCGAACCTCTTATTTTTGGTCTTTTGTGGATGATGTGTAATGAATGTACATTTCACGTACAAGCAATAATGAGTTAAAATATATATACATATATAGTATATGTTTTTGGTAAATTAGCTTTGTTTGTGGATGAAGTAGCTAGGTGTCGGAGAAAGCTAAATATTTTGCTGTACTGGTATTTTGTTTTATTTAGTTTTTTTTTAATATTTGGGGATTGATTGCACTTACATTTGTATATTTTCTATCGTGATTTGTGAACAGCAGAAAAAGTAAATGAGACTTCTTTTAAAAATATGTGTTTAAATAAACCTCAGACCAGAGAGGCATTCGTGGAAGCAAGTCATAGTCTTGGTCTCTTGATTTTCAACCTGTTTTTCAGGCACTATAATCTGTTTATGGGTCTCAGGCCTGGGACCTGTAACAAATGCACCACTTGACCAAAAGACGATAGGTTAAGTGGCATTGTCAGGCAATAAAGTTAAAACCTCTAGCCCCTGTCTCCTCCTGCCCACCTTGATAGGTTCTCCCTGCAACACAGGTATACTCACTTTTGTTTTAATCGACATCTGTTTCAATGCTTTTGCGCTGGACAGCCGGTGCCTAGCCTGTATTTCACATCTCTCTCACATGGCTCACTTGGACAAATCTCCTTTTCGCCATGGAGTAATTAAAAGAGCGATTTAGCTCAGCCCCTGTCCTCACCCAACCTGCAGTTCGTAGTTGAGGTCGACACCTTCAGTTCTCTCCCTGGGCTAAAAACAAACTCCACCCTTGCACCCATTTCTCCCATAAGCTTTCCAAGCCAGAGCGTAGCTATGACATTGGCAATCGTGAGCTCCTGGACGTCAAACTGGCTCTCAAAGTGTGGAGGCATTGGTTGATGGTGCCCAGCAAACCTTTGTCATCTGGACGGCCATAAGAATCTGTCCTACATCCAGGCAGCAAAGAGGCTTAATTCCAGGCAAGCTTGCTGGGCCCTCACTGTCAGCTAATACCTGCAAATTCGTCACAGCCTACCTCAACTACACTTGCAACAAGGCCTCCCATTAACCTCCAGCAGGTCTCTTGATTCCACTGCCCATTGACGGACCTCCATGCTCCCACATCTCCTTAGATTTCCATGTAAAAACTTCTGAGAGTGCCCAAGTACTATTTGATCATGTTTTCAAGCTCCACAGGATCTTCAATGACATTGTGTCAGTTTGTGGTCTGCAATTCATACCCCAGGTCTGGAAGTCCTTCTGTAAGGCATTGGGGGTCACGGCCAGCCTCATGTCTGGTTTACAACCAAAGTCTAATGGGCAGTGCAAACAGGACAACCAAGAGGCCAATCAACTTTGTGATGCGGATCGGCCACCTCACTGGAGCGAGTTCCTTGGATAAGTGGAGTATGCCATCAACCCGCTCAGTGCTCCTCCACTGGCTGTTCACCCTTGGATGCCTCTCTGGGGTATCAACTGCCACTCCTCCTCACTGAAGAAGTGGAACTGGCGGTTCCCCCAGTGGGGCATCATATACGCTATTGTCACCAAGTGTGTAGGCTTACAGCCAATTTGCACTGCCGTCCTTCACCCTCCTATGTGGTGGGTCAGTCCTTCTGTTTTGGTGACTAAGAACATTTTCCTCCACACCCCCCTCAGCAAGCTAGAGGGCCCCTATACCATCAAGAGCATCATCAACCCTTTCGCTGTATGCCTTAAACTCCAACACCATATGTGCATCCATCCCACTTTTCATGTCTCCCAGCTCAAACCTGACTGGCCATCCAACATCATTGTAAAATCATGTTCTGCTTTCAACTTTGGGTATGCATATTATAAAAAAAATATAAGTCAAATAGTAAATACTATAAAGATATATGGCTTCGGCTCCCTAGATAATGTATGTGTCTGATATGCAAGCAATTTATTCATGTTAAACATGTTGGTTATATCAACCAAAAAGCAAACAGTAAAATAAACGTATGAATTTAGAACACCGTTTTTTAAATTAATTAATAAATAATTGAAAACATTCAATAAACCTATATGTTGTTCACTGGATGAGATTAATCAAATGTTTTAATGTACCTGTGTGTTATTTTGAATGTGGCCAGACCGGCACATCTCATGTTAAACATCACCGTATGCAATCACAGTGCCGTAGTAAGATTAGTCACTACTGCCATCAACTGGCTGATTGCGGATACAGTTTTGTCTTCTTTCGACAAGTTGTACAAAACATATGTATTAATTCGCTATATTACAGTCATTTTTTACCATTAATGTTATGCTTTAAACCTTGTTGCAATACTGTTCCTGCCCCGTCTCATCATGATGTGCATAGTGACCTCTGGACATGTTTAAACAACTTTTTACTCCATAATGCATATTTTTTACCCTTGTCATAGGTCATATTGTAAACCCTGGTTATTATATTTCTTATTATTTATGTAATTTTGTAGTCAGGTAGGTCAGGGGTATTTATAGCAGTTTTTGGAATAATAACATTGCAATAATATACAGACATGGAAAAAGAGAATCACACGTTATGTGTATGTAACAACAACAGTGTCCAGTTTAGTCAAGTACATACACATAAGTGGTAAAACTAGAGAAAATGATTATTTTGGTCTATTATTTTTCCATGACTGCATGTATGTATGTGTTTCCCATATGAGTAAAACCACATTGGATTGCTACCAAAGATGATGACAGTTTTTTACATTAATAGTCAGCATGGTGGAGGTCTAGCCAAGGGGAAGAAACTCTCTTTGTCTGGGTCACTGGTCTCCAGCTCCCTGTCACCTTGTATTAAAAATAGAACAAGCTGTGAGCTAATTTCCTGATGGAGGTGTCAAGGCTGGCTTTCCCCTAATGTGTGCAGCTTCCAAATTAGTCTCGATGTCTTCCATTAAATCAAAACCTTCTTTTTTCCCTCCCTGTTCCTCAGCTTCAACCAGCTGTGCTGAGTGAGTCACAAAAGCATTCTGTTTTACTCACTGACCTCTCCTACATCCAGAAGGATACTTTTTTATTTACCTCAATGAAACAAATCTAATGGTGTGAAAATGTGGAATGGGATTAACACATTAAAGTGCCGTCAGTGCATAATCATAACAAATTTCCACAATGCTCACGAGTGGATCTGTAATTATCTTAAAAAACATGTACACTTCCCTTATTGCCAATAATGTCCATCTGTGTTGGTGTATATTGCAGCCGCTGGGGTTCTTGTATTGAATGTGTTGTCTGTTATTGTTTTATTTCCCTGCATATTTGTTTGTTTTGCCTGTGGAATTAATAGAGCTATGTGTTTCGGAGAATACTTAGGGGAAGGAAGTTACTGCATGGACCAGCTGCCAGATGGCTCCCTTATTACACAAAGACACACACACACACACACACACACACACACCATTTTAGTATCAGCCTGATTTTTACTTCCCTATTGAGTCATGCTACCTACAGTGCTGTATTATTGAAACTGAGAGGAATACAAAGCTGCTTTCTGACCTTAGATCAGACTGATCTTACATTAATTTGTTTATTCATTTATACACTTTAATATCACTTCATCATTTTCAGGGTTGCCAGTCGATCAGCTTGGAAAAACACTTACATTTCGGGTAATTTCTTACAGCTCCAAATGGCCTTATAGTATGTCTTTGAGCTACTGTAAGTCAAGTAAATTTGGGCTAATCAAGTTATTTTTTCGTGAGCTAATTTACCAGGTATATACGTTGTGGAAGGCACTCTTTACACATTTGTGTAGCTGACCACCTTGATTGTCGTATATTATGACCACTGGCAGGTGAAGTGAAAATTTTATCCTCACAATGATTTTGTTAGAGGCAAGAAGAATTGTGATGCTTAGATGACAGATCATCTCTAAAACTGCAGATCTGATTGAAATGAGTCAGAATACAGTTTGTTGGGTATGGGGCTGCATATCGGTAGACCAGTAATTTAGGAAGGTGGTCATAATTGTTTTCTGATTTGTGTGTGTAATTTTCTCTCAGGGATTAATTAAGTAATAGCTATCTTATCTATCTATCAATGTGTATTTGTCTGTGTCTCTGTGTTAATTTACCGTTATCAATGTATAAGATTAATGCACCTGTCATCTAATAAAATACAAATCACTATTGACTGTTTCAGCTGCTGTAGACTGGTCTCTTTTACAAGTAGGAAATATAGAGAGCAAGGAAATTACTGTACTTTGTAAAAAAAAAAACACAAAATTGATTGCCAAGGCTCTATCGGCAATCTTTGGTCTCTGGTTTGAACAGAGATGTTTCGAGGCACAGATGGCGAGAAGAACCCCCCTCCCTGAGCGAATTTAATTTTCAGAAATAATAAGAATATACCTTGTGCAGGCTCTGCACTCTTCTACACATACACTACATTTAGTCCTGACGGCTCTTAATTTAATTGTGGGAACTGAAGCAAAAAGGATTTCACACAGATTTCACTAAAGCAAAAGATTTTATTGCAACTCTTATTTTTAGACTTTTTACTCATAAAAAACCCATCAAATGTCAAACAGAAGAAAGAATAGAGTAGAAAAAAGGAAGAAAAGCTGGCATATATTTACTCCGAAGCTAGTTCTAAGGCAGTTGTGCAGATTGTCACATCATTCCCAGATTCTCTCTTTCTTCAGGTATTGCTATACTTGGGGCTAGAGTCTAAACTCTCTTTGGTCAAGCATCAGTTTATGTAGAACATGCACATCATCCACTAGGTGACTATATACCTATTTAGAGGAACTGCCTAAAATTATGTACTGTAGGTAAGCCTCAGAAAGTAAGGCATTATTATAAAAAAATATAATTAGTTTCACACATGCTTGAAATTCACTGTTTAGGAAATGTTGCCTTATTAGGTTGGAGTAAAAGTAAGTGAAATTAACAATATAAAGCAAAATGTGTAAAATTTATATCTTTAAATGTATCACAGTAGTTACCAATGTAGAAAGAAAAGCTATATACCCCAACTGAAATTTAAAATTTAGTTATTATATAACCAACACAACGATTGGTTTGCACAGTGACTGTATATATACTGCATACTCTCATAATTACAATAAAAACAAGGCCTTTTATACAGAATTCAAATAATAAATAAATGTAAGGCTATGAATTCAATCTCAATTGTAAATCATATACATGTATTTACTGTGTATTTATTTCTGTACTCTTATGTATATTTTTCATATCAGGCTAATATGAATTAGATTTTTCTATATATTCTCTACAGCAGGTCCCCAACCACTGGGCCATGGTCAGTGAGTTATTTATTACCAGGCTGTACAGAAAGAATAAATAATAAGAGATTGCTAATAAAACATTAAATTCAACATTTTGTGTTTTAATGTTTTCTCTCACCACAAGGCAGGATCAGCGTCTCAGTATTGTTTTTTTCTATTTTAAACTATCCGTCCACATCAATCTGTGAAATTATATTGTACATGAAACGATTTGTGGTGCAACAAATGTAAGGACTGCTGCTTTATGGTAAATATATGAAAGTGTGTCTGTCTCTTAGACAGGGAATACCAATTTATCTGGTAATCTATGACTAAAATCATTGTGTTCATACAATAACAACGGAAAATCGTTCCAATCCAAATTTATATTCCCTCACAATTAAGAATAAAAATAATCTGAAACCACTCCTTAAACAAAAAGGCACTCTTTCAGTCTGGATCTGACCGATCACATCATGGTATTTTCCTCACACAGATACATCCTTATCAGTAAGAGATCACAGACACAAATATTTTCTGAACCTAATATCTAAAGTGTTCTGTTAGTTTCATAGCAGCTGTCTGTCAACACTTCAAAGTACATTTGGCTGTATTGGAAGGATTTTTAATTGCAGGAGAAGAAAAAACATAAATGGCACATTTGGTGAATTAGTCTCTGGTCTGATTAATCCTCTACCCACTAGTCACAAAAAGGTTTGAAGTTAATGCCAGAAGTCAGCTGATATTTGTATTATATGACTATCTCCCAAAATTCTAATTAAGACACAAAATTATGACAACCATGATTAAACAAAAGTCCAAAGGTTTTTATGGTGTTGTGACCTCTGTAAACATTTAGGTCTCAGAGAGTTCGGTCTTCACCTGGATGAACTGGGAAGTGGGTATCTGAACAGTGACCGCCCCCTTCAGACATCCCATCAACTCTTTGGCTCCAGTAATTTCACTTTTCACCTCAAGCTCCTCCACCGGAGTCAGGCCCTCACTCGGGCTGCTCGCTATCAAGGAACTGGGCTCTAAGTGCCCTTTGGCAGTGTGGCATGCTTCTTGACTTGCAACACCAACGATCACGGTCCTGTGTCCGAGCTCAGGTGCCCTGTCTTCCGCCTCCATCTTACATAATGGATTACCATTAACTAATGACTGTAGAAAATGGGAATCCAGGATCTCCTCCTTCAGCTGCAGATTCTGAAACTCCCCAGGCTTCAGCACAGTGGCAATGACTGTACCAGGCTGCTGTGCTACCACCGGCTGGCCGTTGGAACTGAGACTGACTAGACGGCCATTTAACAAGTCACTGTTGGCTAGCACAGAGGACAAGGGAACTGTTTGCAGTGTGACTGGTGCTCCTCCTTGTGATCCAGAGGTGATGACCATAGGGACAGTGGCAGGAATGTTAATGGCTCTGTAGAAATGAAAATAACAGAGAGCCAAGGTCAGTAGCAGGTAAACAAGTGGGAACAGAGAGCCATTGAAAATATCAATAATTAAACAAAACAATATTAAGTTAAAATTCAGCTTTAGATAAAAAAAAATAAACTGGGTGTTAGAAAATGCTAGGTTTAAATCCTAGGTCAAGTGATCTGGCATGTGTTTTCTACTGACACTAACCTTCCTAATACTGTGTTAGTACCCCTTTTGCTGCCAAAATAACACAGCAATTGTGGTGCGCTGTGTGCACTGACACCGCCCAGTCAGAACCAGCATGAACTTTCACAGCAAGTTGTAACTTGTCTATTGGATCAGTCCACATTGGCCAGCTTTCGCTCCCCACATGAATCAATGAACCTTGGCCACCCATGACGCTGTTGCCAGTTTACCACTAGTCCTTCCTTAGACCACCTTAGTCACTGACCTCTGAATACTAGGAAGACCTTACACGAGTTTGTTTTTTGCATCACTGCTGTGTGTGAATAAATGTGAAAATGTCTTTTCTGAATCCAATGGAATAACATATAATCTAAAAGGAACAAAATGTTCTTTCTCTGCTTTTTGAAACACATTCACAAAAGAAAAGAAAAAAATGGTTCAGTCAGTTCATATTTTGCTGTATTCAGCCCTACAAATTTTTGAAATCGAATACAAGCATTTGAACAGTAAGTATGACTTGTAGCTACCGCCACCATTTTTTTTCATGAATTAAGCTAAAAACTCATATCCAGACCTTTCCATTTTAAAATAGAAGGGTAATCGTACACTGATCAGGCATTTGATGACCATCCTCCTATTTTGTGTTGGTCCCCAACTGCCAAAGCAGTCATGAAACTGTATATTCTGAAACATTTCTGTCAGAACCAGCATTAACTTCTGCAGCAAAGTAAGTTGCAGTAGCTTGTCTGCTGGATAGAACCAAACAGGCATCAGTAAGATGGGCGCCATGACCCCACGGCCAATTTATCTCTTTTCTTCTTTGGAACACTTTAGATACTGACAATGAACATTTTTTCATGATGAAAACGAGACGAAAGCTAAATAAAAACTCACAAAGCGATAGAAAACAATGACGAAATTAGTCGACACTTTCGTTAACGAATAACAACGAGACAAAAATGTCTGACAAGGACAAGATCCAAACAGAATTGATTAAGTTTTGTGGAAGGTAGAGAGAGGAGAGAGAGAGAAGAGATACAATCATTACTACTTTTGCGTATGTGGACAGGCGGTACTAGCCCTTCTTGCTGTGATGCGTGTATATAATTACAAATAATAATAATAATAATAATAATAATAATAATAATAATAATAATAATAATGTATGTGAACTGATGAAAACTTATTTACATTTTACTTTGTATTTTAGTTGATTAAATCGACTGTATATAATTAGTCGAATAAAACTAAAACTCAGATGACTAAATTCAGATGACTAAATCACACTTTAGTCAAAATACTATGCCTAAAAGTAAATCAAAATTTGCTGTCAAAAATACCACTGCTGCACACCAGAAACACCCCACAAAAGATGCAGTTTTGGAGATGCTCCGGTTCAGTTGTCCATCCATCACAGTTTGGCTCATGTCAAACTCTCTCAAATACTTATGTTTGAACATTTTTAAACTTTGAGGACAAAATGGTCACTTGATGCCTAATATGTCCAGTGAATATACAAAATTAAATGAATGTAAATAGTTTTTTTTTTTATTCTTTGTTAATAAAGCAGCTGTTCTGTAATGTTTGGAAAAGATTTACAAACACATATTAACAGACAATTAACACAACTGTCTAAAATCTTGCATACATCTCTGAATTTTAGTTTTTGTCCAAAATTGAGTAAATTAGCAAGCTAATGACTGAACGGTCTCTGCAGCCATATAGACTCTCACCTGTATTTATGTATCAGATCTGCATTTCTTAATTCAGTATCATGTCTTAGACTCTGCATTGATGAAGCAAGTGTTATCACAGGGTTCTGTATTGAGTCCACTTCTCTTCACCATTTACATTTCTCCACTAGGTTCCATCATACGCAGACACAAACATAATTTTCACTGCTATGCAGATGATACACAACTTTACCTTGCCTTCAAATCATTAAACTCTTTCCCTCCATCTTATCTCACTGTTTGTATCCAAGTACTACAATCCTGCCTGCATTCTAACTTTCTGCTGCTTAATCCCCTTAAAGCAGAGTTTTTCATTGTGGACACAAAACTTCACTCTCCTTCTTCTCCAACACTCCCGTCCTCATAGGCAATATCTCCATTACATCTACAAACTGTGCACGTAACCTCTGTATTCTGTTTGAACCTCATGTGAAGTCTCTGTACAAATCCGCCTGTTTTCACCTTCACAATATAACCCGTCTCCATATTTTTTTTTTTCATTTGAGGTTGCAGAGACACTCATACACACTTTTGTCACTGTCCATTTGGACTATTGTAATTCCCTTTTACTTGGACTCCCCAATAAAACCCTTCATCCTTTGCAAACTATTCAAAATGCTGCATTCCCTCGAAAATTTGACCACATCCCTAACATCCTTGAACAAATTCACTGGCTTTCAATTCTCAAACGTATTAAATTTAAAGTCCTGCTCCTCACTTTCAAAGCCCTTCATAGTCTCTCACCTGCTCATTAAACTCCTCACACGTCACACCCCTTCACACAGACTGAGATCATCAGATGCTAATCTTCTGTCTACACCTACAGTGGAGAAAATAAATATTTGATCTTTTTCTGATTTTGTAAGTTTGTCACATTTAATTGCATTTTGCGGAGAGAAATAAGTATTTGATCCCCTACCAATCATTAAGAGTTCTGGCTCCTACAGACCAATCATGTGGTCAGATGAGACAAAAAGTGAGCTCTTTGGCATTAACTCAACTCAAAAGAAATGCTGACTATGACTCCACTCTCAAGCATGGAGGTGGAAAATTATGTTTTGAGCATGTTTCTCTGCTAAGGGCACAGGACTATTTCACCACCTCAATCAGACTGGGGCATTAAAAATAGATCGTGGCTGAGTCTTCCAGCACAACAATGACCCAAAACACAAAGCCAAGGCAAAGGAGGGGCTAAAAAAGAAGCACAATAATGTCATGGAGTGGCCTAGCCAGCCTCCAGACCTTAATATCCTAGAAAACTTATGGAGGAAGCTGAAGGTCCCAACACAACTTTCTTTCTTCTTCATGGTCTTCCTATCAAACCTATTTCACACACTATGATATTTTATTGTCTGTTGTTTATTGTTTTATATTACTGTTTAAGCATCCTTGAGTTTGTGAAAGGCGCTACAGTGTCTTGCAAAAGTATTCATCCTCCTTGGCTTTTTACCTATTTGTTACAGTACAGCCTGTATTTGTTTGTTTGTTTTTTAATCTGAACTGTATTTGATGCAGCTGCACAAAATAGTCCAAGTTGGTGAAGTGAAATGAAAAAAAAAATTACAAGAATGTGGGAAATGTGGGTCAGGGTTAGGTTATAAAAAATATGCAAATCTCTGATGATCCCCCAGAGCACCATCAAATCCATTATCGTTAAATGAAAATAAATTCTTACCAAAAAACTTGCCAAAAGAGGGCTGCCCATTAAAACTGTCAGACTGGGCAAGGAGGGCATTAATAAGAGTGTCATCAAGGAGTTCCCATGGAAGAGTGGCCGGAAAAAAAAGCTTTTACTTAAAATAGACTTGTTTTGGCAAAAGGCATTTCGGAGGCATCTACCCAAATATATGATGACAAAAAAAAGCTTTTCGGCCACCAATGAAAATGATATGTCTGCTGCAAAACAAACAAATCTCATCACCCCAAAACACCATCCTCACAGTGAAACATCATGGTGGCAGCATCATGCTGGGGATGTTGTCAGCAGCAGGCACTGGGAAACTGGTCTGAGTCGAGGTGAAGAATGGTGGTGCTAAATAATGCAATCCTGTTTCTGTCCGTCAGTGATTTGAGACTGGGATGGAGGTTCACTTCCCAACAGGAAAATAACCCAAAGCATACCGATAAAGCAATATTCAAGTGGTTTAAGAAGACGTGTAAATGTATTTGGAATAACCTAGTCAATGCCCAGACCCAAATCCAATCTAACTTGAAGGAGCTGGAGCAGTTTTGCCTTGAGGAATGGGAGAAAAATCCCAGTGGGAAGATGTGACAAGCTCATAGATACTAATCCAAAGCGACTTGCAGCTGTAATTGCCACAAAAGATAGCTCTACAATGTACAATGACTTTAGGGGGTGAATAGTTGTGCACACTGAAGTTTTGTTATCTGCTTCACAATAAACACTTTATAATGTTTAATGTTATAGGCATGTTCTGTAAATGAAATAATGCAAACTCTCAAACAATCCATTTTAATTCCAGGTTGTGAGGTAACAAAACAGCAAAATGTCAAAGGGGTGAATACTTTTGCAAGGCACTGTAGACAAATCGAGCCTCTTCTTCTTCTTCTTCTTCTTATTATTATTATTATTATTATTATAATTAAGTTAGTTGTCTTTAATTAGACTTGGCACCAACACTAAAATGCACTGGATACACTAAAATGCACCAGTTCATCACAGGGCAGAAACCACACCGATATGGGGATAACATGTCCACATACCTCATCACAGAAGAACCAGGCCTGTTCCATCTAAACATCTAGGAACTTCTTGCAGTAGGGCAACAGTACCATGCCCTAAACCACTGTGCTACTCAATTTCAACTATAAAATGTTAGAGTTTCTGTATATTGATAGTCACATTAGTTCTGTCCTTCTGTATTGCCATTTTGACTGGTTTAGAAAAATTGACAGTATTTCTGTTTGTATTTTTTTTCCTGTCAGAAATCTACCCTGTAGGTGAACCTGCTATTTCTTTAAAGCTATGATGTAAAAGCAAACATCTTTCTTTAGGACAAATCCTATAAATACACTGGACAGGTTGCAGGTTGTGTCGTTGTATTGTGGGAGGAAACCAGAGCATCTTGAGGAAACCTATACAGAAACAGGGACAACACACAAACCCCACACAGAAAGCATCCTGACTGCTCCACATGGGAATCAAATCCGGCCTAATGTCAGACAACAGTGGTACTCACCAGAACAAAAATATGTTCATTACTCTATAAGTGACGATGTTCAACTGACCTCAGTGTGTGTGCAGAGGCAGGAACAGCTGCTCCCTGGTTTGGCTGCAGCACATGTACAGTCTGCATTATCTGCTCACTATGTTTGCATTTGGCATCCTGGTACAGTATACTGGCATTCGGCTCCTTCTTCATTGCTTTGGCCTGCATGTATCCTGAGTTTTTTCCTTGGGTACGTGGGCCTCCATGGCTCATGTTTTGATTATGAGAAGTGGAACGCTGGACTCCAAAACTAGGGTTGGAGTCTCCACATTGTCCATCATCTTCATCAATGACAACCAGGTCTGTTGGCATCTCCTTAAACTGGTACACAAGTCTCTGCCCTTCGACCTTGGCAAGAATACCCCTCTGGTAATAATACCTGAGAAAGAAAGTGTAGAACGAAAGGGTTAAAAATCCAAGCTAATTGCATATTTATAAAAAACATGTAAATTGTATTAAGACATTTTAAACTAGTTATAAAACCCTAGAATAAGGACCAGCTTTGACTTTAATAGATCCACAAGGCATAGTGCCCCCCTTTTTCTGAGGATTCTTGATACAAAATACTGGAGCATATCTGTGATAATTTTTGATATTCATATACCATTGTATAGGAAAAGTGTATTGTAGTCAGACAAATCTGTATTTCAGATATTTTTAGAATAAATGCAAAATCCAGGATCAACATTTAGGGTCAGTTGTGGTATGGGTTTGTAAACTTCTATGATGCATTAATAAAGATATTTTATTAAGATCGTAGAGCAACATGTATTTGGAATGTGTTGTAAACCTGTAATTTAGATGTATTTATGTATGGATATTTACATGTAGGCATCATTTTTCTTGTCTGGATTTCTTTCAAAATAATTATATGCATATAAAATAGGGGCGTGATGGCGGTGTGATACTGAGAGGACGTGTATGTGCTGAGCTCCCGAGACCATCGACCTGAATTAATATTTTTGCAGTCAGTATCGAGTAATATATTACTTTGACAGT
>JAYDZF010000003.1:8322734-8334905 GCA_034509105.1 Microcambeva barbata
CCTAGCAGAGCCGGGATTTGAACCGCCAATCTCTGGTTGATAGTCCAAAGCTCTACCCACTAGGCCACCACCGTCCAAATTAATGATTAAAGATGATAGCTGAACATCCAAAGGCCTGGATTTCTAAGGTTGATGAAGGTTGCGGTGACTTACTACAATGTGCACCAAACACCTAAATTTGTATTGACTATGTATTTGTTAATGCTTTTGCAAATAAGCATAGTGGTGCCAATTATTTTTGTGTTAATATAACAGCTCAATTTGTGTATCAGTTCAATAGTTCAATTGTGAATGTATTTAAAGTTTATCACATTTGAAAAATATTTTGTGATAATACCAATAAACACGATAATTTTGGACATGCTAATTATGATATATTGTTTCACCTCTAATATATAGTCTATACACACAAGATCTAGAATTCCACAGACTCCTATTACCCCATGAGTAGTTGTGCTAAAAGAACAGACCAGAATGAGATGTTGACATTATTTTAACAGTACAGCTGGTTAAACATGCCCCAACATCTCCACTCTCAACAGGTTAGGCTGGTCAGGCCTGAAATCCTTGTACCATGGGTCTGAAAGCAAGAAGACTTTAAGCTACTCAAAATGCACATGCACAGACATTACCGCAGACATGCAAATTTCAAGCACAATGTATTCAGAGCAGGTTGAAGCTGCAAGGTAAACCTGTGCAAACATCTAAACACTCTAACCTAGTGTACCGTATTTCAAAAAACATATTTTTGTTTAACAAGGACACAGAGAAAAACAACATAACTTAAAAATATTAATTACACACAATTCAGTTTAACCATAAGTAAAAAATTGTTTAAAGTGCATTATGAATTGGATAAATGGCAATGCTACATTGGCATAGCGTTTTGTAGCATTATGTGCAGCTAATGAACCAGGTAAATCTTACTCTTCCCCTTGGTTTACTTACACCTATTTCACACTACACAATGTTTGGCCTGATTTTCACTCTGTAGATGTGCTGGATCACAGGAAAACAGACAAAACAAATTAAGCAGATTAATGTTACGATTCGTGGGGCGCAGACAGAACGAGGACGAACCCAGACTTTGCACACAACACTCACGACACAGAGACAGGAGTGATGAAAACATAAATGAAGTTTATTAACGGACGGGATGCGAAACGAGCGAGAGAGCTGTGACCCGGGAGAGAACCGGAACCGATGGGAACAGGATCGGTGCAGAGGATTGAATCGGAGCTCACCGAGACAGGGTCAGGCCTCCGGGTGGACCCAAACAATGAGCTCCCCGAGACGGCAGCGAAACCTGGACCAACTTGCACTGGGGAACCAGTGTGTATGATCTGACCAAGTGCTTTTAGTTTAATTAGCCGCTGGCGGCTTTCTTCCAGCCACTGGGCCAAATTAGGTCTAGGCTAGGTCTAGGTGAGTTTGGGTAGGGGTGAAAAATGAGGGGCTGGCAGCCCCTTCTGAGTGTGTGGCTGGGTTCTATGTCTGGCCGGTTCAATCTGTTATGATTCATAGGGCGCAGACAGAACGAGGATGAACCCAGACTTTGCACACAACACTCACGACATGGAGACAGGGGTGACGAAAACATAAATGACGTTTATTAACAAAGAAAAACAAGACTAACACACGAACGAAAACTCGAATGACTAAGACGTGAAGGCGCGGACAGGGAGTGCAAAGGGGTGACCTTGATAATTCCGGTGGTGGGTGCTAGCAGAAGTCTTGGGTGCGAGAGTGAAGTCAGACGGTGTGCTGACAGGAGTCTTGGGTGCGACGCTGGAGAACTTGGATGAGGTGCCTTGGCGGACTGGTGGAGTGCAGAGGTGGCTGAGAGCAGGAACAAACAGCAGAGTTGAAGCTCGATGGAATGAATGGCGTACGGGACCACGGCGAGATCGTGAACGGAAAAACAACAGAAAACAAAAACGTGACACTGATGGAAAACAAGCGCGAGATAAACAAAACGCAGGAAAACATTAACCGCGACGAGGACACGGCAAAAGGACTATGGAAAAAAACAGGATACACGACGAGATGTGACGACAAAGGACCAAATGAACCAGCGAGGAAGAAGCCGTAAGGCGGGGCTTATAAAGCCAGGACAATCAGCAGCGCCAGGTGAAGCCAACATGCCGATCACGTGACTGCCGTGTTAGGTCGCCTAGGCAACTTCCCGCTTGCTGGAAAATGGTGTGCAAGAGAGCAGCTAGCAGCAGACACTTTCCAGCTTGTAACAATTAAAGTAAAACATAAATAAATATCAGTACCAGTTAGTACAGTGACTCAAAGTCCTGTATAGTGTGAAATGTGTTGCGGTCATGTTGTTATATTGGAGTGAGTACTCCCGCCAATGAGACTGAAAAAGCACAGGTAAACAAAGGAATGAGTGATGTAACAAAGTGGTGTTACGATTCATTCCCATCAAAAGTGTATTGCATGCTGAAGCAGGCACAGAAATTGCAAGCGCAAAGCAGAAAAGAAATACAGTGCACACATCTTGTGAACTGAAGTCACTAAGGAAAACAGTATTCCAAATTCTTTATGATTAAGAAGCATAATGAAACAGTGAATGAAGTACAGGTTTCATTTTATTTTCTTTTGAGTTGAACTGTTCTGTAATTGTATTTTAGCATTTTTATTATTCAATTTCCCGTGCATGTGTCTTAAAACAAGCCAATTATCATGTTTCTCATACATCCTTCCAGAAAATATGCTCTACTGCCCTAACCAATTCATTTTGGTTTGTCACTGTATATGTCAAACATGTGGAACAAACAATCCCTACTGACAATGTAACCATATTAGCACACAAACAACTTTAATTGCTTGCTGCTTTTTAATGTGCATTTTCTCTTGTGTTTTTGTGAAAGAATCAGAAGCATTTAAAGAAGCATTTAAAATTGGCAAAAACATATACATAATTCAATTCACATGCCTTTTTAAAATGTATTCTGGTGACATAAAACAGGCAATAATAATAGTAAATAAGCACCTAAACATCCCGTTTAGATTTAAAACTAAATGTTTAAGCTACAGTTCATTCAAAACATGAAGTCAATCATTGGTCTTGATTGTTTTTTGTCAGATGGGGTGTGTTGTGTGTGTGTGTGTTCATAAGTGTTTCTTACAAAAAGTGGTTCTAAATGAGTTAGAACTTTTTTGTATTGCTCCGTTTTCATTTTGTAGTGCGTGATATGAGATCTCGGTTCCATCCTAAATTAGACTTTAGTACAGAACAGTAGGCAGGATGGGCAAATGTGCAGTGACCATAGTATATATTAAACTGTTTTTGCTGTTTCGGTGTGTGATTTGGGACGTACCCCTCGGCTTTTTCACGACACCTGATGACAACGTGACCGCGAAAAGAAAAATAGTACAAAACAAGGTTTGGCTTATTTGGGAGATTTTGTCTCTGCCCTGTACATCTTCATATGGGCTACATACACCTGCTCCGTCTTTGCTGGAGTGTGATGTTATATGTGCAAGTACAATGGATCGCATGCAAACCAAAAGGGTTTCGGAATGGTAAATGTTTATACTTCTCATCCAGCCACAATAAAATTCACTCCATCGAGACAGCACAATTTATCTGGATAGGGTTTTTATGATGATAAGCCAGAATGAAAACAAGCCAAAATGAAATAGAAGTAACTAAGCATTTTTTTACAATGTAGCGAGTAGAAAGTACAGATACAATTACGTGAAAATGTAAGGAGTAGAAGTAAAAAGTCTGCGGAACATTACTCCAGTAAAGTATAGATAACCAAAAAACTACCTAAGTAAGGTAATGAAGTATTTGTCCTCTGTTACTTGACACCTCTGCTAGTCTAATAGTGATAAATCACACAGTGCATGTCCCCTATTGTTGATCGATTGTGTAGTGTGAAAACGAACCCAGAACAAATTCAAGCACTGCAATAAAATTGTGCTAATAAACAATAGCAGTAATTGTAGAAAACTGAGTCCAATTAACCAAACTAGAACTGACAAGTATTCAGTTCTAATATATTTATTCTCAAATAACCTTTACTTCACCCAGAACACTGAAGCATTGATATCTACACACACATTAGGTTAGTGAACCTTCTACTCACACTTTCTATCTGACAGAAACATTCTCCCCCCACCCTGTGTCACACCAATACAGCATGCATCAGAATCACCTTTATCCAAACAACCAACACCACCCCAGCCCCAACCTGAGCAAAAGCCTGTCACAATTTCCTCTATGTATTTGTCTGATGCAAAGCCACATGTGATTCTGTGAGGGTACCTGATTGATTTCATCCATGCCATTGCTGGCAAAATCAAAGACGAGTTCGCTGGGCTGGACTGCAGTAGTCATGTTGCAGCAGTGAATGACGGGGAGGTGTGAAACTGATGGGCCTCTCCAGAGACTCCCCTCAAATGCACCACACCCCTCAACACAGGAAGAGCTTCGAAGCAGAGGCAAAATTTTACCCACTTTAAAACAAGGGGTAAAAAAATACAGTTTCCTTTTTGATGCCTCTACTTCTTTCTGTCACGTTGGTAAGGGTATTGTTTATCCACAGACAGACCAGTTGGTAGAATTCAAGTTATTCAGTCTGATGGAGGGATTGTCTGTCTCAGACCTGGTACCACTTCAGCTGCATTCAGGGCATCTATACCTTCAAGAAGGACAAAATAAATCACATTAGAAAATCAAAGGAGGACTCATCAACACCAACAACACCAAAGGCCTAATTTTATTTTAGTTACAGCTTTCTGACCTCCTTGATGTGTCTAATCCTTAAAAAAGACTCAAAACATGGGTGAAGCCAAGCCAGACTGAGCCTGAATGGCCCATTTGAAAAAAGTACCCACCTTTCTAGTGCACCTTAGCAAATTTTGGTTGTGGTAAAAAATGCCTGTCAATGCATATTTTCACAATATAAACACCAAATATGCTCCAAACCCGGAGATTTGTCACAGGACAGCAGGCAATTAGCAGCAAGATTCAATGCTCAAGTATCGCTACTTTTAAACCTCCTACTTTTTTTTTTAAGTTTTGGTTTGAGGAAGCCGTGGCCTGGTGGTTAGAGAACTAGGCTTGCGATCAGAAGGTTGCCGGTTCAATTCCCAGAGCTGACAGGTCACGACTGAAGTGTCCTTGAGCAAGGCACCTAACCTCTAACTGCTCCCTGTGTGCTGTGGATAGGGCTGCCCACCGCTCCGGGCATGTGTGCTCACTGCCCCCTAGTGTTCACTAGTGTGTATATGTGTGTTTCACTGCACGGATTGGGTTAAATGCGGAGAGTAAAATTTCACTGCAAAGTGATGAAAAAAGTATAAATCTAATCTAATCTTCTGGGTTTTTCTCTATGGTTTTGCATTCAGCAAGCTAGATATCTCTCTTTAGTCTGCAAGTGTTCCGTGAGCAGCTTAGATCGAGTCACCGAGCAATTTACATATAGCGTTTGAGAGCCCCAAAATGACATTTTTTCAATGTCCTTTTTAAATGTTACATAAGTAAATTCTCAATTATTTAAATTTGTTTGAAGGTAATTAATTCGTGTTTATGTTCACATTAGAAGATGTTGTTTTGCAAACTAGTAACTTGTAAATACATCTAAATACATTTATTGTCTAGAATCCTTCGTAGTAGGCAGGCAGTAAGGTAGCTCAGTAGGTTCCTAGTCAGACCCGTAATGAGCTGTTCTTTGCATCTCTTTGAAATATACAGTATTCAGTATATGATATGATTCTATACGATATGAAATCACAGATGACTGTAAACAGCAAGTTCAGCAATTCTTAGGTAGTGATGGTGAAGGGCCTTGCTCAAAGAATCAACAGGGGCAGAATTGCAGAGATAGGATTTAAGGCTACCATGATCCACATGTCTGGATAAATTTGAATTTAAAACTACCAATACCATAAATCTGTCAACAGTACTAAGCTAGAAGTAGATGGACACTCTCAAGAATGGTTGTTATTAAAATACCCCTTTCCAATAGCAGTTCCTCTCTAGCAGTTGTTAAATGTGTTACATATCTAATAGGCTTTTTACAAGACTCCTATTGGATGTGTTTAAAGTGTGCATGTGCCCATTAGATAAAAACAAAAGAGCTCACCAAACACACCAAACTCCACAAACCGTGCCAACCACCACATTGCATACGTTATGTGTTTCAGCAGATGTGGAGGCACAAGGGGTATATAAGAGTCACATTATTGTGATAATTATGATGATGATAATAAGTATTATGATAATGCTGATATTAGCTAGATACCAGCTTACATCCAGAGTGTCTAAACAAGGGTCTGATATGTCATCAAGCTAACTGCAGTGCCTCCCACAGCAAACACAAGTTTGTCCCACAGATGACAATACAATCAAGATGTGTGGGTGTACGTAATACACAAGAATAGATTCATAACCAGAATCAGTTCAGAGTGCCTACCCCATGTATGCATGGGCTCAAAGAATGCCACAAATATATTTCCCAAACCAGAATGCTGCCACAGCTGTTGAAAGAAATAAGTCATCTAATACAATTTGGACAGTCTACACTGTCTAAATGTCTAATTAGTATAAAGATGTGTCTAGGACAGTCTATTTAAAACACACATGTTTGATGGCATGTAAACCACTTCTCACAAGGTTGAGATCTGGAGCAAATAGTGTATGGTTTTTAATCTCATGATATCAGTCTGTACATACATTAAGAAAGCCAGACAACAGCTGCCTTGTTACAATCCATATCATAGTTATTGAGCAGTAATTTAGTTCAGTTGAGAAGACGGACAGTGTGTCTGTTACTCAATACACAGTGAGCAAACATTTTCCAGGGTGGGGCTCATGGACTGTTAAGATTACATTACACATTACATTACACAGAGGATTACATTTAACAGAGGATGAGCATGATCAAGCTAAGACATGTATCATATAACTAGACACATATTTAGAGAAAATAAGCAAACTGTGAACAAACTGAGTTTCTATGGGAGGCCTTCCCACAGAAGGGACAGGTGACTACGAATTCCCGAGTATCAAAGGAGAAAGAAGGCAACCAAAAGTGACGACAGAGGAAGGTCGTAGTTGGATGGGTGCCTGGGTGGCATGAAAACAGGTAATTGTGAGTCCAGTGGAGGATGGCATATCTGCCTGAGGTGGGTACCAAAATATGGTTCCAAGGTTCAGTATGGGGATCTGTGTGGTATGGGTGAGTTTAAGACAGATTTTTATGGTCTGTACAGACAACAAAGGGTTGCTGGGCACCTTCCAGCCAATGTCTCCACTCCTCAAGAGCGAGATTAACGGGGAGAAGCTCACAATTGCCTATGTCGTAGACGAGTTCTGATGGAGACAGTTTGATGGGAGAAGAACGTCAAACTCTACAATGAACTAGAGGCTGGGGTAAGGTTGAGGATGGGGCAGAGGTAAAGTGGACCTTAAGTTCATCCATGGCTTGGGCCTCGTGGGTCCAGTTGAATGAAAGCTCTGGAGTTCCGATTGGTGGGGAACTACCTGGATCTTTCCATGGTCCGCCTGGATCTCGCCTGGCCAAATGACGAAACCCAGGAAAAAGATGGTACCGTGGTGGAATTCTCTGATTTGCCATTTCTCTGGTTTGATAAAAAGCAGGTTTTGGAGATTTAGATTTTTAAATGAACCAACTGTAAACTGAATTGTCATAAAACTGCTAAGGCTGCCTCATAGTCATGATTCATTAGTAAGCAAATTTAAAAAATGTTAAACAGCTAAACACAAAACTTCCATTTTGAATTTCAGTTTATATATTACAACTGAAACGGTTTAATTCATAGTCTGTGACATGATTTTCACTGACTTGAATTAGATAGGCCCTAATTAAAAGGCAGATTGGAATCATTAAAGGGCAGCAGTTGAAAGCGGTACAAAGACGAGAAAGCATATATAAGTACCAGGTATAATACCAAAAACAACAAGATAAAATCCTTAACAATAGCTACCTGACAGCTAGCTTCTTCTGATTAGAACTGAAGTTTTATACATGTGCTGTTTTCTTCTGCATCTTTAAACAATTTGACTATGTCTGAGCCACAAACCCATCTGAGACAGGGGTTATCACCGCTTTTGTGCAAGATATGCTGTGCTTTCTTTGAAAAACAGAAACAGTCTGAGAAACAGAACTGAAAGGTCTGACTAACACCCATAGACACAGATTAACACCCTTAAAAAGGCTGACGTGTACCTAAGGCAGTCTGAATATATTAAACGTTCAACACCTTCGGTTTGAGAGGACTGTATAATAGATTTAATCTACAAACAACTTCAGTTAAAGCATATAATCTATGTTTAAAATTATTAGAAAACAGAATACACTTTCAATGTCTACTTTTTTTTTTTTTTTTGCTGAGCACATTGAGTTATCATTCTAAGTCTGATTTTAAAACGTTTAATCTAAACTCAAATGAACCAACAAAGTCTCCAGTAGAAGTGTAATAATTAGTGACAGACAGAAGGTGTAGGTTTAAACCTGTACACATGTTCAGGTGTACAGTACAATGAAATTGTTTTTAAGCATTTTTCCACTTGTTTAGAACCTGGGGTCTAATGAACATAGACGAGTAAAAATAGTTAATAAATGTAAAGTAAAAAAGGACAGCCACAAACTGACCTGTGAAACTCACTTTAACAGGAAATGCATCACTGAGCAATTGGTTTCTTGCTACTTCCTGACTGTTAAACCACAGACAGCAGAACAGTTCTCTGTCAGTACAAAAATGAAAACTTCCACTTCTCTTCAATGGCATATTTTCTTTAAATATTGTCTTTGTACATAATATGAATGCTTTTGATAAAATTTCTGACTAAATGTCTGGCTTCTCATACAGATTTTTGGTAAAGGATGTATTATGTGCCTAATATAATATAAATGTTCTATTTTAAACCTAGTTTTATCTGATTTTGAAAACCATAGTAAATTTTTTGTTTAAGAATGTGTCCAGCCCTCAATAGAATATAAATGTTATCTTTTAAACTAAATTTGCCTGATACTGATTTCTTAATAGGCAGCTCAGTGGCTGAGTAGCACTGTCACCTCACAGCAAAAAGGTTTGATCCCCCCCAGTTAAAAAACATGCATTCAGGTTCATTGGTGACACTGAATTTCCCTATTTGTCAATGTTTGTAAGTGTCTTGGCCCTGAAAAAAACTGGTGCCCATCCCCATCCAAGGTGTTTCTGTTAGCCTAGCACCAGTAAAAATCACTGTGTCTGATGGGATAAGCGGTTAACAACGTGAGTTAGTGATGTCCTACTTTCTAGATGAAAGGCATTGAAAACAAATATTTTTTCATAGTTGTGTCATTCACTATATTATACAATAAAAGCATGACGCATATTTTTATGTATTTTTATATGTATTTTAATTCAGCTTTTTGAGGTCCTTTTTCCACCAGTAGTCATATTAAGTCCAAACTAAAGAAACCATTAGATTTAGCATGTTACCAATATTAAAAATACACTGTAAGTGTATCAAGCTTTGCATGGATGACAATTACTACAGTTGTTTGGCTATATCAAATTAAAAATGAAAGTAGATTTGATTTATTTACGATTAAATGACAAAATTGAACTGACTGAATTTTATACAGTGATCCTTCAGTGGGTAATGAGTAATGCTAAAGATATATCCATAAATGAGTGGCCAATACACATTCATATCTGCTGCACTGACGAGGTATAACATCAGTATCTATCAAAAGTGGTCCAAGGAGAAAACAGTGGAAAACCAGCAATAGGGTCATGGGTACCCAAGGCTCACTGATGTATGTGGGGAGCAAATGCTGGACAGTTTTTACTGTAGCTCAGCTGTATGCTGTTCTGATAGAAAGGTCTCAGAATACGCAGTGCATCACAGGTGCCATGAAAGCAACGGAATATAAAAGTTCAAGACACAACTTGCAATTGTAACTTACAAGCAACTTCAGAAATGCACAGATAGAAACACTTAGCAATGTTTTTAAAAAAGCCAAAAAATAAGTTATATAGCTTAAAATAGGTTTTCGCCGATTTTTTTGGAGAACCACTCAAAAAGAGACACATCATAGTGTAAAAATACACTCTTCCTCTTTTGTACATCTGAACACAAACTGAACATTAGGTTATTTTGTTTTAAAACATGGAGTAACTTCTGACAATAGACTCGCCACGAAGTGAGCAAGGCATACATTTATATAGAAATGTTTTCTATTAAATAAAAAAACCATTGTAAACAAAATGTCTTACCAGAAATGATTCAACTCAAAGTCAATAACTTGCAAGAGCAGGCCATGTTCACGTGAATAGTCTCACAGTGAACTATTTCTACAATGAGGCAACATGATGCATGCCACAAATAGGAAGAACAAGTTGTAAAAACTAAGCAGGAAATTGCTACAGAATACTCTGAATATGTGTTCTTAAATGTATCTTCATATAAATAAAGTACACCAGAAGCATGTGAAACTATAAGT
This sequence comes from Microcambeva barbata, assembly GCA_034509105.1. Classification (NCBI taxonomy): domain Eukaryota; kingdom Metazoa; phylum Chordata; class Actinopteri; order Siluriformes; family Trichomycteridae; genus Microcambeva; species Microcambeva barbata. The sequence goes on from JAYDZF010000003.1 coordinate 8,333,213, forward strand.
GTAACATATAAATTGTTTGAATAGCAGCCTATATTACAAACCCAAATATTTTATACAAAATTACTGTGTAACTGTGATTCATTCATTCAAATGGTAGAAGTCAGATTATAGAAAACATTAATTATTAGATTATTAGTCATAATGGGATACATAAATAAATATAGACAAGAATTATATGAAAAACACCAGCATATTATCCAGAGCTACCACAATATGCAGAACAGAATGCAGCTAGAAAGACTGGAAGTGATTTAATTAGGTAGGTTAACACGTATCAAGTATCTAGAGCCTTTAATTTTCTTAATTAGTTACGAGCTGCAGATAGTGACCATGTATGTGTTATTTGTTATTGTGCTCAGAAAACAACAAGTGTGTCTTGCAAAAGTATTTACCCCTTGACATTTTTCGTGCTTTGTTACCTCACAACCTGGAATTAAAATTGATTGTTTGGATTGTTTCATTTCATTTACAGAACATGTCTACAACTCTGAACATTTTTTTTATTGTGACGAATACAACAAATAGGAAAAAAACAGAAAACTTTACTGTGCATAACTATTAACCACTTTAAAGTTAGTACTTTGTAGAACCACTTTTTGCAGCAATTACAGCTTCAAGTCGCTTTGGATAAGTCTCTGTGAGCTTGCCACATCTCACCATTCCTCAAGGAAACACTGCTCCAGCTCCTTCAAGTTAAATGGTTTCTGCTGGTGAACATCAATCTTGAAGCCTCACCACAGATAGTGAATTGGATTAAGGTCTACATCTGGGCTTTGACTAGGCCATTCCAATATGTTTCCTCTTAAACCAGTCGAGCGTTGCTTTAGCAGTATGCTGTTGGAAGTTTATCCTCCGTCCCAGTTTCAAATATCTGACAGATCAAAAATGTTTTTTCTCAAGAATATCCCTGTATTTAGCACCATCCACTTTCCCCTTGACTCGGACCAGTTTCCCAGTCCCTGCTGCTGAAAAACATCCCTACAGCCTGAAGGTGAGATGTGTTGGTTTTGCACCAGACATAGCGTTTTCCTTGGTGGCAATTTTGGTCTCATCTGACCAAAACACCTTCCTCCATACATTCATAAAGTCCCCCAAATGCCTTGCGGCAATCTCAAAACAAGCCTTTCTATTTCTGTCTGTGAGTAAAGGATTTTTCTGGCCACTCTTCCATAAAGCCAAGCTCTTTGGGGTGTATGGCTTATTGTGGTCATATGGAAATATATGTCAGTCTCTGCCTGGGAACTCTGCAGCTCCTTCAGGGTTACCTTTGGTCTCTGTGCTGCGCCTCTCTTTGCAGGTTTGTTGTGGTACAATGATCTTTCCATTTGATTACAATGGATTTGATGGTGCTCTGGGGGATCATCAGAGATGTGTGTGTTATTTTTATAACCCAACCCTGAGTTGTACTTCTCTACAACTTTGTCCCTGACTTGAGATTTCACTGGTTTTTATGGTGTTGTTCCGTTAGTGGTGTCTCTTGCTTAACGGTGTTGAAGCCTATGGGGCCTTTCAGAAAAGATGTGAATATGCTGACAGCTCATGTGACACTTAGATTGCACACAGATGTACTTCATTTCACTAAGCATTTAACTTCTGCATGTAATTGGCCGCACCAGAACTTTTTAAAGGTTTCATAGCAAAGGGGGTGAATACATATGCACATGCAAATTTTCAGTTTTTATTTCCACTCATA
>JAYDZF010000003.1:8335005-8345096 GCA_034509105.1 Microcambeva barbata
AGAGAGAGAGAGAGAGAGAGAGAGAGAGAGAGATTTTTCCTCATTTTACTTCACCAACTTGAACTATTTTGTGAAGCTGAATCACATACAATTCAGATAAAAAAACATTGAAAGGAAGGTTGTAATGAAACAAAATAGGTAAAAAGCCAGGGGGTGAATACTTTAACAAGTCACTGTATGTTTTAATAATTCATTCATTGGTAACAATAATCAAGGATACATGGCACATTTCTCTTGACAGACATGAAAGGGCGAAGCCCATATTGTGGCAAACCAAACAAGAAGTATTAAATAATATCACAATCATGAACCAATTAGAAGAAGCATTATATTCTACTAATCCATATTATATATACAATTTAAGATATACATTGACGTATATTAGAAACACCAATTAAATCATTCTAATTACATAAGAAGTAATTCTGTTATATCTTTCCGTTCTAATTTGGAAATACTTTCACTAGCCAACATTTTTTTCGTTGTACAAATTCCTCCCTCTGGTTTTGCCAAGTTCGGTCTTGAGTCTGCAAATGTGTTTTTGAGAAAGAGCGCCACCCCCGCCATCTTGAGTCACCCATGTGTTCTTTGCTGTCATACCAGTACCAACATGTTCCAGCACATGTTGACTCAAAGAGGGGAGACAACATACTCTGAAAATGCCAGTGAAAATACCTTTACTGCACCTACATTTTTCAGCTAAAATGAAAACAAAACTACACAATCAGGTTGCTATTTCCACAGCATATAGGACTTCTTTGATTTTATTTTCATTTTTGTTCATAACACATTTTATTCAGAAAAAAAATATTCAGAGCAACATTATCTAATTAAATCAAGGATGCAGAAAATGTTGCTTAGAATGGGTTGTGTTCCTGCTAGATCAAACCAAACTAAATCAGGCCAAGAGCAGACTAAACTAAGTCAAAACAAATGACATTATCTGCTCTGTGTGAGTTCTACAATTATTATTATTAATAAAAAAAACAACTAGTTTTCAGAACCGGTCTTGAAATTAGCTTCATGATTTGTACACATATACATATGAATGCACTGCCAAATTAACACATAGCCATGCAATATCCAAACACTAACATTAGAACATGGCAATGGCAAGCTGGCAGATGTGAATTTTACTGGTGACATTCATTTCTTCATCTCCAGTTTTGCTCTAATGGCTAGGTACTGAATTTAACTTTGATTAAATTGTTGATGTTATTCATTATATTGCCTTGCTAGCAGTGGCTAACAAGCTCATTATTAAACACATTTTGAGCATGCACACCGGGTTTTCAACTGCTCACTTGGTTAAACAGACGCTGAGGGGCTGGCCCCATAATCACTAGCTAAATGAAGACTGCTAGAAGTACTGACAGGCAACAGAAAGATATGTGGAATGCATTGGGAACTAAAGCCAGTCAAATACACAATGTCATTTATGAAAGAAAATAATATTTTTATAACTTTATATAAACAAATTATTGAGTGTGTCACACACTGCTCCCCAGTGACGTATGGTGGGGCCAGGTTGTCCCTGCACCCTTTATTACATCAGCAAAAAAAATGTTTTTTGGTGAGCATAGCCACTGATGCACCTCTAATTTCAACATCATTATGACTTATCTTCTTTTGCTCAAAGCTTCTTTGAGCTGTCCAAATAGGTGCAAATTAGATGGTGCTAAATCCTAATTAACACACTCTCAAAGACACCTCCCTCCCTTAATGTTTTTACTGAAGCTTCTTATAGATCTCTTACTGGCTCCTCATCAAAAAATCAGTTGAAAAATCCGCTAGCAGTTTTATTTATACTGTATAAAGTTTTATTCTTCTTATTCTTCTTATTCTTCTTATTCAGTTTAGTTAATTTGGGCGGCACGGTGGCTTAGTGGGTAGCACTGTCACCTCACAGCAAGAAGGTCCTGGATTCGCCCCAGGTGGGGTGATTTTAGAAATCACCCCACCTGGGGCGAATCCATTTTAGAAAAGCTGTGGTTATATTCCCGCCTACACAGTCAATAATCTGTTAGTTTAAACCAAGCCCATTTCCCCACCTCTTTTTTATTACTGTAATGTCTTATCAAACGTAAGCTATGACCAAATATTCTAACAATAAACCCCACACCAAAGCATGCTTTATATGTCAAAAGAAAGCAGAGTTGTTAAACACTGTTCCATACTGACATTTAGTGGCCAGCTGAAGTGCCATAAACAAAACTGTATCGCTTCAGCCAAGACAGAGATTGGGTTGGCTGGGGTTGTTTGTTCCCAAAATAAAATGTTACTTCCAATATATATTATCAAGATATTTGAAGACAAACATAATAATGATAATTTACAATTTATCAGACACTTTTATCCAAAGCAACTTACAGTAAACAGTTTTAAGCTATTGGGGGTTAAAGGCAAAACAGTGGCCATCAGGTAATGGTGGGGTTTGAACCAGCACCCTTATGATTACTGATCCAGTAACTTACCCCCTAGGGTACAACTACCAATATTACTAACTGTTTTGGCACTCTTCATATTAGTGCTATCCACACGACTAACAAAAATAGTTGAATAAAAAGAATCCAAATTGAAAACAGAATAGTTTAACATACATTTTTACCACAAACAACAACAAAAAACCTTTTAAACATCTTGCTGTTAACATGACCATTTCTGTACTTGAAGTACCTGATAACAGGCTAAGCTGGTAAGCAGTGTCTGCTCATCTGTTGAGACAGTTGCAACACTAAAAAGTAAACGTCCTGGTTATGTGACGCAAAATCACTACAGCAGCAGTCGAATGTTTCTGATAAGGTTACAAAATAAAGGACCTTGACCGCTCCACCAAGGAACTGAAACCTTGTACTTCTTGCTTTGAGGTGACAGTGCAACCAACTAGTTGTTTTTTTAATACTAAGTCAGTCTGCTAATATGGGATGAAATTAGGTCATACGATATATGTTGACTAGGCATAACATGGTCACTGTTAGGCACTAAGGGAACATTTTATCCTCAAACTAAAAGTTAGAAGCAGGAAAAGTAGGCAAGCATGGGGATTTGAGTGAATTTTACAAGGACCAAATTGTGATGATTAGATGACTGGGTCAAAGCATCTCCCAAACTCTGTCTGTCTTAAACAATGTATACTTTGGTTATTGTTAGGATTTTAATATCATGTTTAATGGTTGTATTCATGACAGGAAATGGTTATTCATTACACAAAGTCTGCGTACACAGTCTATATTAGTTCACAGGTTATATTAAACACAGTCATGGACATGTTGTGTCTCCAGCTTACTTCACATGCATGTTTTTGAACTGGGGGTGGAAACTGGAGAACTGGTCCACAAAAGGAACAGTGCTAAATCAGCGACAGGGCCATGGGCAGGCAGGAAAGGCTGGCGCATGTGTTTTGAACCAACAGACATGGTACTGTAGCTCAAATTGCTGAACATGTTAAAGCTGGTTCTGATAAAAGTGTCAGAATACACGCAACTGCATTTCTGTACATATATATATATAATGTAAGGCCAAACAAAATAATCTTTATAAAATTATTAGTCCAACAGGTTTCTCCATACCCACACATCTTCCACACCTTCAAAACGCATTCAAAAGCGATCATAGTTTTTCCACATTGTAATTTACTGTCTACATCTTCACTATTTCCATCTAAGTATTTCCAACACAATACTTCCCCACACAAAAAAGACAAATGCTGTTGTCATATACCCAGCCCTCTACTGTTTGTTATGCTAGGCCAGCCAGAGCAGCGCAAAAAACCCACCCCTCCAGTTCGACAGGGCCTAATGATCCAATTACAGGCAAGGACTTGTCGATGTTGTTTTGTGTAAGAAGCCAACCTGACTGCCCACTCCGCCCAGTGTGATAGAAACTCAGCCTCAAAGACAAACACAAAACAAAGCCATTCTTGGCTGGAGGGCTGGTGTTTCACTGCCATCTGATTCCAGTTACTGCAGCTCATTTACAAAACAAATCAGACAAAAAAGGTTGGGGGATAGAAAGTTGTGGCCATGAGAACTCCACGTTCACTCCAGGCGTAATAATATAGCAGTGTAATTAAGGCTAGTTCTAAAACCACTCAGGACCCTTAAGCCATGTGTTTTTCCTTATTGTGTATTTTGGTAATGGTGGTGGAGAACACATTTTACAGTAAAATCTGGTGATATCCAATGTCTATGCATTATTTTCACAGTCATTAAACTATTCATGACAATTACCAGAATCAAAATGTTATAATGCAATAGTAATGCTGACCAGGGAATCAATTAGAATTGCTGAGTTAAATCAACCCCCTTCCTTTAAGGGAACAAATGTCATTTGCTGGAAAAGCATGACAGGGCTAACAGAGAAGTAGTTATACCTGTTCTCTTGGTGTATGACACACATGGAATCACCCACTTATTGAGGATACAGTGTGAAATGACTCATCTGACCATTTCATTTATTTCCACATATCGGTACAGAAATGCCTATGGTATTTTTTTTACAAGTTCCTAAAATCTTATTCTCTTCATTATATACAATTGATAACCACTTGGTCTGCTCACATGTTCTTTCATACCACAGAGCATGTTAGTAAGAAAATAGAAGTATATGTTGGAAAACACACCAGCACAAGCATCATTATTAGTTGTGTTGTCCGGTATAATGTAGGATTATAACTCATATTATAATGTGACACTATTTGTACAAAGTAAAAAAAGGGAAGACTACAAACTCCTTGTCTACATCTTATAAAAACCTGCTGATCCGCAGCCCAACCTGACAAACAACATTCAATGTAGCCCTCATAAGCACAAGTCACACAGAAATTCGTAGAGACATTTCATCCACATTACTGACTATAAGAATCATGATACCTGACCAAAGTTCACATAATACAGGTATGATTTTTTTTTCTGGAATAGAGGTTGGTATTCATTTAATATAGCTTTGTGTCTGTTTACTTTACCCAAGACTAGTGTGAGTGTATTATTATCAGTGAGTTAGCATCAAGTCTATAATTCTTTGTTCGCACAACCACCCATTCTAACTGTCACATGGGCTTGGTCAACAGACTTGCAGAACATGATTCTTTGCCTTGCTCCCACAACCCATATAAGGCAATGACATATGACGTCAAAAATATTCAATAATTAATTTATAAGTATAGCTTTTGTGGGAAAAACAGTGTTTGAAATTTTAAAGATACACATACTATAGAACAGTTACTAATCACTCAGTCACTGATTAATGCACTTATATATGATGCGATATTAAACCTCCTACAGACATTTACCACATGTAGACTTTTGCACTAACCTTGACAGAGCAGGTCTTTTTGTCACGCTCCATATTTGCAGTGAAAAAGCTATCAGATCTGAATTAAAACACAACGAAAACAAAAAGTTTGTCAAAAAAAAGGGTGGGGTGTGTTTACAGCAACCAGAGAGGCATGGACCACCAAGCGGTCCTGTACCTAACCCCCTCACATACACTTCAAAATAAAAAAGTTTCAAACAAGCCAAGGTAAAAGTTTACTAGCTGTTAGTTATTCCCCTTAAAGAAGTCTTTTCACTTAAGGAACAGTTTACAGAATTTGCTTGCTATGTTTCCCCCTCTCACTCTGAGTCATTGAGCGAAACAACCACTGGGATGTCCTCACCTGGCCAATCAGTTGAAAGGGCGGGCAGAAAATGCAAATCTGTTCAGGTAAGCTCCAGGGGAGGTTTTGATTGGTTTAGAACTTTGGTGGGGGAAGGGAGTCTGGGGCAAAAAAATTACCCTAGCAGACAACCCTTGAGCAATGCAAAAACACAGGACTAGTTTCTCCTCTGAGCGATTGTGCTTTGTGATCACACACTTGTGCAATGACACAAAGGGGATCTCATTGACTGACACACTAATTTGCTTTCTTTTTGCATCTAGAAATGAAAATGGGACAGGAAGGACTGTGGGAGTGGCCCAATGAACCATCTACAATAATCAAGAAATTGTAAATCAAGGTATAAGCAGAATAAGCATATGAAATTTGAGCATGTCACCACCTGGTTTAAGTATCAGACTGCATGCCAATATTAGTGCTAATGCTTGATGCCCATGCTTCTCTCAGCCACAACTGCTAATATAATAAATGCTGTTAAAGCCAGCCCTGCTTTCCCTACTGGGTGTGTGAGTGTTCACAATCACATCAAGATTTATTAGGGTTGTAAGAAGTTTGCTAATCTCATGAATTTTCAATAGTTCCACACATTTACACATTTAGTGTTAGTATCAATAATATTACCCAGAGGGGGTGGTAGAGCGGTGCATAGGGTTGTACTTCACAGTTAGAAGATATAGGGTTAGATTCACTTGTTGAGCAGGTCTGGGTCCTTTCTGTGCTAAACATGTTCTCCTGTGGTGTCTTCCACAAAGTCCACTTTCTAAAGCCAAGCAATGAATCTTGTGTAACCAGTAATTCTTGTTCTAATGTAAGTGTGTAAAACAGGACATTCAAAAACAAATAAATGACTTTGTAAACAAATCATCAGAGGTGGGCAATTTAATTTCCCAAGGGACCACATAAAACATTGGAAATGAAATAACATTATAAACACCTTCCTAATATTGTGATGGTCCCCGTTTGATGTCCCCTACATGGTGTATTCTGACACCATTCTATCAGAACCACAATAAATTCAGCTATTTGAGCTATAGCAGGCCAGCCCACGTTTCCCGTGTGCATCAATGAGCCTTGGACACCCATTACTACTGTTCCTTCCTTGGATCACTTTTAATATACTGACCACTGCAGACACCCCAAACAGTCATCTAGCTATCAGAGGGGTTTTTGGTCTGGTGGTCCTAGACTCTGTAAAGCTGCTTTGTGACAATATTGTAAAAAGTGCTTAGCAAATAAATTGACTTGACTGTAACAATTTGGCCCTTGTCAAACTAAACTAAAACCGCATTTTAGTTTAACAGGATAAAATGTTCACTTCCTAATTTATACCACCAACTAGCAGGTGTCATGATGAAGAGAGTAGATGTTACAATCAGGCAAAAAAAACTTTCCCAATTAAGCATAGTCAGTTTCGACTAGCTGCTGAGTGATCCCTGATTGCACTGAAGGTGGGCACATTGCTTCTTATGTCTCCTCTGACCCATGTGAAGCCCTTAATAGATCAGTTTCTTACTGATGCACTCTGCACAAATGCCTCTCTATCTGCCAATAAGGGTCCTAACACAGTGTTAGAAGATCCTTGCTACATGGTCCAGTCATTGTTATTTGCAGGCACTGCCAAATATAAGGTTTGAACTAAGGGACTTAAAGCTTGTCGGCAAGCTAGCGAAATATCCTTTGGCCCATTTTTTATTAGGACTGGAGGACTGTACTCGTTACATGCCGTTCAACTCTGCCCACGCTAATTCTTGTTTTCTCATTGCTAACCTTCTTAATAGCCAAGTAACCGTTATCACAGACACTGTCCGCACCTAGTTTTCCTTCTATTCCTGTTTTCCTCCTGTCTGCCACGGCTCCTGTCAGCTCTCCTCCCGTCAAGCCTCACCCATGCTCGCTACCAAGCCTTCGTCACTCACGCCAGCTCATACGGACTCTCAGGACTTTTACCCCCATCGCTATGAGATTCACTCCCAAACACCTTCGAGGGCAGACTCGCTCGCTGACTCTACCATTCCATCTCCGCCTCCTTGTGCTGCCTGCTGATGGACCACCCTCCGTTGCTTCTGGTCATTCTCTAATCCTCTGTCAGTCTGGTCAGTACCCTGGTCAACCTCCTGGTGCACCGCCGGCATTCATATTTAGACCCAATTATGTTGTCTCTCAGCTCGGACACGGCCCTTTCCCCATCGCGGTTCACACAGCCAAGATTCAGCTGGCTTCGACCCTAAGTAGGTCCCACAGATAATATATATTTATATAATAATAATTATATATTGTAAATTAATACTAGGTATTTCACTCCATCTGTGTGTGTGTGGTGGCTTTTTTGGGTTCCGGACACAAGTCATTAACAAATTGAACCAGACACACTGTGACCTTGACCCAGATAAAGCAGTCTTTGAAAAAGAAAGAAAAATATAGAATTAATAGTATTATGTTTGTGTGCAAAAGCGACAACACATATTGCTTCATATTAATAGTACTTCATTAAAGTCTGAATATGTATGCAATTGCTTGTATATGTGTACAGAAGTAAACACTGAGTGTGTGTGCGTGTGTGTGTGTGTGTGTGTGTGTGTGTGTGTGTGCCTCAGATAAACGTCTTTATCTGAGGCTACCCAGCTGACTAAAAGGAAGCTAGGGGTCTGAGGTGTGACTTAGCAAGAAGTAATGAGATGCATTAAGACCAAATGTGCCTCAAATATAAATTTTTGAAATCCTAGAACACATTAAGTGCACAGACACACACACACATGCAGAAAATCTGTAGTAATTTTGTTGATTTGATATCTGCAAATGTCAGAGGCTTCACAGTGTAGCCCACCTTGTGATTAACCATCTTTAACAGAGGCTACTCAAAAACATCCACGAGTAGCTGCAGTCTCAGGCAGCACACAATATGATGTCTTCTTCAAATGCTGCAGAAAAAGATCCGTCAACAAGATTAAGCACATTTTATATTGCAGAGAGAATGTCTGGTCCAAAACAGGTCTGCGTGTTAGGACCTGTCTTATGGAGGAAAAATAACTCCCAGTGACTGAAGATTAGGAGAGAAAATATGCTTGTTTGGTGAATATTACAAAATGGAATACATCTACACACATTACCTGAAAACCAGTACCACATTTCTTTTTATTCTAATTGGGTGCCCCCATCCAAACCCTGGACCTTCTTGCTGTGAGGTGACAATGCTACACACTTCGCCACTGTACCACCCAGAAAGCAAACCAGTCCCACATAAAGTTATGTACAATACATATTGGGGCATTTTTAGTATTAATTTACCTAGTGTTGCTAAAACATTGTACAGGTAACTGTTCTGTTGCTTCAGTCACATGTGTTTCTCAGATAGAACACAAGTGTACTAAAAACAGTTCATGTCAGGTAAGTAAAAGTTCAACATTCTGGATGATCAATGTCCAGATTTTTGTGAAAATGGTTTGTACAAGGCAATACTACTTTCAGGGATCTTCAAAAAGTTCCGCAGCTGTAAAACACACAAGCGCTACTCAGCTGGAAATTTAAATACAGTATTTAAATGCACCCAGAAGGTATTCCCAAGTTACATTCTTATATTACAGCCTTATTCCAAAATGCATTACATTAATCTTTTCTCAATATTCTGCTCACAATACTCCATATTTAATATACAAAGTGAAAAAAATATATTGTTTGGAATTTTTGCAAATTTATTCAAAAAATTTATAATTTTTATAATCACATTTACAGCGTTTGCTCAATACTTTGTTGAAGCACATTTAGCAGCAATTACAGCCTCAAATCTTTAGTAGGATGCTATAAGCTTGGCATAACTATTTAAGTTTCTTCGTTGCAAAACCTCTCGAACTCCATCAGGTTGGACGGGGACTGTCTGTCATTTTCAGATTTATTCGGAAATTTTCTATTTGGTTTGGGATGAACAACTCTAGAACATTTACAAAGTTGTTCCGAAGCCATTCCTTATCTTGGCTGTTTGCTTAGGGTGGTTCTCCTGTTGGAAGGTGAACCTTCACCCCAGTCCAGAGCGTTCTCAAGCCGGATTTCTTCAAGGATCTGTATACTGAATTCATCTTTCCCCTCAACCCTGACTGTTCTCCCAGTTCCTGCTGCCAAAAAACAACCTCACAACATGATGCTGCCACCAGCAAGACTCACTGTATGAATGGTATTGGCCAGGTGCAGTGTCTGGTTTCATCCAAACATGATAGTTGACAGAGTTCAATTTTTGTTCATCAGAGAATTTTGTTTTTCTTGGTCCTTTAGGTTTTTTTTTTTTAAAAAGATTGTAACAAGAAATCAAACTTAAGATTAGGGCTGGAGCTATCGATTATTTTAGTAATCGAGTACTCTACTGAAAAATCGATTTGATTAATCGAGTAATCGGATAAAAACACACAAGAGAAAACAAGACATTTCACTCAATAATAAATGACCA
>JAYDZF010000003.1:8345196-8358800 GCA_034509105.1 Microcambeva barbata
ACACCAGTACATCTAATTCACCTGTACATTCAGACCAGCTGATTTATACATGTTACTTTTAAGGACTTGAATTTGATAAGACGAACATTTCTTTTTAAATTGGTTTAACAAAATTTAATTGTGTTTTATTTTTATGTGGAACCACTGTCTATGATTAGATTATGTTAGTTCATATTATTATTATTGTTGTTGTTTTGTTATTATTATTATTTGAGGTTTTTTTTTTATATGTGGATTTGACTATATTTGTTTTGGCCCTTTTAGATAACTACAGTTGAATACATGATAAAAACAATAAGTTCTTATTTTTTCCCATACCTTTGTCCCAAACTGCTATTTGATTAAACTCAAGCATTGGCCTTGACTCATAATATGGTGCCGAATTGCTCATGAGAGGAATAGAAGCAACAGTAGGGTCAGAACGCCTCCTACGGGCTTGTTTCTTCTTTTGTCCAAGAATGCTATCTGCATGCTCAAACAACAACCCCCCCCCCACACACACACACACTTTTTTCGGGACCTAACTTTATTCCCAATTCCCTAATTTAATTTTAATTACTCCTCTAAATCTATAGCATATTTATGACTTTTTATCTTTTAGACAATTTATCCCTAAGACACAAAATTACCCCTTCTATTATCACTGCTCTCTAAATACAAATCATACTGCATAACGTTTTCGGATTCATTTTTATGTTTAAACAAAACTACACAATACTCCATTTACAAAATCTCTAGAATCTTTTTACTCTAACCCTCTCATGAACAAAATCTCCAATAATCAAATATCCCATTCAGGTCAATATTCTAAGTGTTAATCCTCTAATTCATTTAATCCTGCACTAGATCAGTCCCCTGTTCAAAGTAAGTTTCACAAATAATACAGATGTTCATACAACAATTTCCCAATTTGGAACCATACTCAATCCAATTGCACAGCTCCATGCTTAGATAATTTTACCATCTACTTACAATCTCTTTGCTTCAGAAGATAAGAACCACATTTCCCATAATCCTTACACACATTCCCAAGGTTTTTCACTTAAGGTGTTAGGGTCGGTGGTGGTATGCGTGACCCGAATTTATTGGACGTAAATCCGGAACCCAGGAAAGAACCACAAACACACAGAGCGTAGATTTACTCACGGAAGATTTATTAACAGAAAATATCAGGGTACGCGATATGACGCGGATAGACTAAGAATCCAGATAGCACTGACCCGAGGTGCACCGAGAGAAGCTCGGTAAGAGAATGTGGACCGGGTGACTGCACTGTATGGGACCGGGTGACTGCACTGTATTAAGGAGAGGATGACCATGTATTGCGAGATTTTGGGGAACAACCTCCGTCCCTCAGTTAGAGCATTGAAGATTGGTCGTGGCTGGGTCTTCCAACATGACAATGACCCAAAGCACACAGCCAGGATAACTAGGGAGGCTCTGTAAGAAGCATATCAAATTTTTGGAGTGGCCTAGTCAGTCTCCAGACCTAATCCATATAGAAAATCTTTGGAGGGAGCTCAAACTCATTTTTCGCAGCGACAGATCTGTGTGGAGGAATGGGCCAAAATCCCTGCTGCAGTGTGTGCAAACCTGTTGAAAAACTACAGGACACGTTTGACCTCTGTAATTATAAACAAAGGCTACTGTACCAAATATTAACATTGATTTTCACAGTTATTTAAATAGTTATTTGCAGCAGTAACACACAAATAAGAAATCATACGTTGTGATTTCTGGATTTTCTGGATGTCTCAGTGGACATGCACCTAAGATGAAAATTTCAGATGTTCAAATACTTATTTTCCTCACTGTATTTCATTTCTCCTTCGAGAAAAGTAATTTTGTTGTTTGAGAACAGTGACAATAATTGTATTCATATTGTGTTATGACTGACCCAGTGATTTGGGCCAAATTTGACTACTGATGGAGCACCAATGCACCAAGGAGAAAGAGAGTTCTATAGTGCTGCCACTATAACACCCTGCTCTGTTGCCATCATGTTAACAATTTTCTGGGGTTCTTTTATTAGCATATTACATTAATCATCTAGTCACAATTGAAATGCCTAAAAGTAAGCTTAATGCGTAAATTTGTTTTGCCACTGCGTATAATATTTTATAGATTTAACCACACAAAATAAGAAAAAAAATCTCACTTCCCATACCGGGAGTCGAACCCGGGCCGCCTGGGTGAAAACCAGGAATCCTAACCGCTAGACCATATGGGAGCTCACTTAACTTATATATAATTTCAACTTACTTTAGCGTGAACATATCTTTTTACAAACCATCACGTGCGCTTTAGAATTGGACTTACATTTAAGCGCGAGGCTTTGAAAATGCTCTCAACTGTCGCACAATATTATGTATTCGGTTTAGTTAAGGTTATGTAGTTTGCTATTCCAACGCCAAAGCAAATGCAACGTATTACTGTCGTGTATTGGCGTCTAAATGTCAGTTATTTTCTTAATGCAGTTCTATATTAGCTAAGTGAAAACAGGTTAACAAAGTATTGCCAAATACATTTAGATTTCTTATTACAGTAACGTGTTTTTTATTGGGTAAAGATCAACGACATTCAGAGGTGTTGTACAACCTAAGAGATTTCTCTTAACTCCATGCGCCTTATCACAATATACAGTGGCGACCCAAATTATTTCCAACCCTTTAATAAAACTGATCGACATGTCTATTCTGAAACTGATTGATATGTCTATACTGAAACTGACTGGCACTGGCTATACTGGTGTGTAACCTATAACTACATGTTCTGTCATTAATGTAACCCAAATACATAATATAAATATTGTGAAAGGAATCGGGGCGGGAGATGGATCTAGGGTTGCAGTTTTAAACTCTTACAGAAGATGGCAGTCCAATAGCGTGTGCTCGGCTTCGGATCACCCGCCTGCATAGACTAAGAATCCAGATAACAAATTGCTATGCTTAGTCTAAAAATAGAGGTAGTTTTGTGAAGAAGTTGCTGTATCGGTCTGTTCTAGTTTACTCCATTTTATTATATATACATTATTTAAACAACTGTAAGTTGTTTAACATTTCAGGTAATCGGGTTTGTTTTGATTCTAGGTAGCTAGCTAAATAAATGCTAGCTAATGCTATAAAACATGTAAATACCTACATATTTTCCTCAGCATAAATGTAAACATGAGAGGTGAAGATGGACACATGAAAATTGTTTAGTGTTTTTAATTAGTATATGTGTGTTTCTGTACTGCGTATAGTAAGGTTATTCTCGCTAGCTGCTGTCTAGTTGAGTAGCTTTGTTGTTCAGGATGTTGTAAAATGAGCATTTCGACCTGAGCATTGTCTCTCTTCGGGAATTTCAGCGGAATTAAGACCGAAATACGAAGATAAAGATGACATCTAAAGTGAAAGGTAGGAACGTTTCAGCAAACGCACCCAATACATACTGTTTAGTTGTATATTATTTATAACATTTCGCATTTAGTTAACGCTTCTATTTAGCTTAGAATCATGGCATATTAAAATGTGAGCAAGTTAACTTGTAAAAACCTTGTAACCAAAAGTTAATATTTAGTGTAACTGCATGTTGCCATTTGTTATTAAGGATTTTAAACCAAAAATACTTAAAATGACATGCAGAGTTTAGTTGCTTAAGTGCAAATTAAACATACAATCCCTCCATTTTTGTTACATTATTCTAGTTTTAAATATTTTGATATCTGTATTTTCATATTATTGTAATGTTTAACTACAACACTTTATGGTCAGCTAGAGAGGAAACATGAGTAGTAATAATGAATGAATTTATACATGGATGGCCCCTTTCATATCCTCAAAAAATGTCATAAGTATATAGACCGTGAGGAGTCAAAATAGTGTCTACTGCAATTGCCCTTTCTGGCTAATTTTATTTTAAACATTAGCTTCTGGATTGGTACAGACGGTTTGTGTATCAATAGTTTACACGTTTGTTGTTGGTTGTTGCTGTGTTCCTATAATTAATTAGTCTATTTTTTATTATTTTTCTTTATTTTAAGTAGGGGTGTAATGATGCACTTTACTCATGATGTGATGTGATTCATGTTTAAAGTGAACATTGATTCATTCAAACATGAATACATGTTTGAATCGTGCCTCAAGCGAATTGATTCTTAACTGACTTGTGGTGCATCATTACGTCCCTAATATGGACGGACAAATGTTTGTGATGTTACTGTTTGTGAAGACTTGGTTCAGTTGAGTTTATATGACTTTCTTTGTTTAGTTGGGAAAAGTAATTCCAGAAACAAGGAAGATGCCCCCCACGAGCTGGAAAATCAATTTGTTCTTCGTCTACCACAGGTAATCTTTATTTAACTAATTTTAACAAACAAATTCTGCATGACCTCCACTAAGTTTAACATACACACCAATGTAGCAAGGAGTACCGTCAGAAGCTGTTGGCTTAAAAATGGCAGTGGCAGGGGTGAATCAAATATCAAGCACTTTGTATTCCTTTCCTTCTTATTCTTCTTGTTCTCCACAAAAGAATCCCAATGAGAGCCGTTCAGGTAAAAACAAACATTGAATACAAGAGCAGGGATCTTAAATACATCATATGGAGTTATGCCTCCTGACTTAGTGGGGATTAGGGGCGGGGTTAAAGCCATATAGAGTTTCTCATGACTAATGCATTTATGACCTCAGCTGGCTGATAATACCTCCACAGAGACAAGGAAAAGTGCATTGATCAGGGTGTCTCTCCATACACTGAACTGATTGGCATGCACACTAATCAAAAATACATGTGCTACCCCCACATCAGAGGGGAAGTGAGGAAACCTTATTCTCCTGAATCAGAGTGAAATAATGTAAATGGGCAATTAAATGTTCTAAATTGGGAGAAAAAAGGCTTTTATTTAAACATGACTTGCTAACATTTCCTCTATGCTCCTTTTAGGAGTATGCCTCCACCGTGAGACGGATTGCCCAGTCTGGCAGCATGAATATCAAAGACAAACTCACCATAGAGTTGCATGGTGAGTTTCTTAAAAGCCAGTACAGAACAGTTCAATATGAATTCATTTCTAATATTACAAATGATTATAATGTTTTATTGCAGTAAACTTGATGATTATCTTTAAATATCCATGCTAACAATACGTTAATTTATTTCTAGCTGATGGACGTCATGGAATTGTTAGAGTGGACCGTGTTCCTTTAGCTTGCAAATTAGTGGATTTGCCCTGCATTCTGGAGTCCCTAAAAACTGTCGATAAGAAGACGTTTTACAAGACTGCTGATATTTGTCAGGTAAAACCTGCTACCCATTCAGGGACAAACACCTACAGTGCAACTGGGAAGTATTCACAGCGCTGATTGTTTGGAACTGCTGCAAATTTATATATATATATAACTAGACCAGAGCTGGCCGTCTGGCCAATCTGAGGAATCAGGGTAGATGGGCCTTAGAACCCAAGGGTCACTCTGACAAAGCTTCAGCATTGCTCTGCTGGACAGAGAAGACCCTTCCAGAAGGCCAACTGAACTGATTGCTGAACTCCACCAATCAGGCCTGTATGGTTTGCCAAAAGGTGCCTAAAGAATGAATCTTGTGTAACGGGTTTACCTGTTTTGCCTTAAATGTAATGTCGCATTTCTGAAATCCTAATAATCAAAATGATTTCTCTTATTGGGGCTAAATTAAATAAAACACGAAATTTTTAATTTATAGTGAGGAGAAATTAGGTGAGTCTTAGTGGCTAAGTGGGTTGTACTTGCACCTAACAGCAAGAAGGTCCTGCTTTTGATCATCAGGTGTGGCGCTCTGGGTCTTTTCTGTGTTGAGTTTGCACGCTCACCCAGTGTCTGTGTGGGTTTACTATCACAGTCCAAAAACATGGAAGTGAGTTGAATTGGAGATAACAATTTGTCTATGGCTGTTTCCATATAATTTCTTGAACCAATGAAATTGGGTTACAAATGACTATTGGTTCGGTTGTGAATGGTACCAAAGAATAAAACATCCGATTAAACAATCAAAATTGTACATTACCAAACCACATCCTAAATTAGCTTTGATTAAACACCTCAGCAAACATCCAGCTGCCCCAATTAGTGATTGTCTTTTAAAAAGTAATATTCCTTATTTCCAGATGTTGGTGTGCACTCTGGATGGTGATCTCTACCCCCCTCTAGAGGAGCCCACAGGCACTACAGACTCGAAAATGAAGAAAAAAGACAAAGACAAGGACAAGAAGTTCATCTGGAACCATGGCAGTAAGTTCTTCTACCATATGCTGTCACTAGACACCAGTAATGCAATGGTATTCACAGTGTTTCTCCTTTTTAGTTACATGTCCACTAAAGAACACAAGAAAAAGGAGATTCAGGAAAACGGCAAAAAAGAAGGTAATTGTGTTGTTTTTTTGTGCAAATCTGATATGTCAAATTTATTACCTATAAACAGGGGCCTCCTAAAGTACCTGTAAAATGTGATTCAGGTATTATCTCATTTTTCAAAACTCTCATAATGCTCATAAATGGAATGATGATCTATTGATACCCCCCCACACACACACACACACACACCACTACTTGCATTTACATTTTTGCATTTAGCAATTGCATTTATTCAAAGTGACCTACAGTACTAAGCAACTGAGTGTTAAGGCCCTTGCTCACGGGCTCAACCTCTGCAGCTGGCATGCCACACAGCACTAGTGTTGATGTGTTTAGTTTTCTCTATGGTGTTTTTTACTTCTTTGTTTTATTACAGTACATTGAATCTCCAGATGTGGAAAAAGAAGTGAAAAGGCTTTTGAGTACAGATGCTGAAGCTGTCAGTGTCCGTATCCTTTCATGTTTCTTCTGTATTTTCTTTTGATTTTTTCAGTGTTTGCAGCTGTCAGTACCTCACCAATGCAGTTCTGGTGTCTTTTTCACTCAGCTGAGTAATAACCGTTTCAACGTGAGGTCAATACTGATATTAGAGTTTTGAAAATGTGTCTTAATTCAAAATTGCTTTGCATAGTTTGTACCTACCTCAGAAATAATAGACCATTATTTTTTATTTACAAAAACACAATTAATTTTTTTTAGAATGAAAGAATATAATTAAAGGAAATTGAGTCATAAATTATCTCTTTTTTTCTTTATTTAAAAACATTGTCTACATAGCATTGTGAATCATATTCCATTGTGGGTAGAGTGTGTAGTTACATCCCTACTAATAATACAAAATCTAAAAGCACAAACATTACTAACCACATGAGAAAAATGTTATGAACACATCTTTTATAATAATAAATAAAGTAATTAATGAACCGTGTAATTTCACTCAGATCGAAAGACAAGTGCTGCAACCAGATTCCTCTTGAAATTATTCCATTCTCCTAGTGGAATTTATTAAGGTCAGCATTATTATTTTTAGTGTTATTATATTGTATATTGTCTATATTTACTTTTTAATACTATTATTTAATCTTATTTTACTAGTATTTTTCTATTATTTTACTATTATTACTATTTTTATTTTAATATACCACTGCTATGAAAATTATTGACATTAATATTATTACTATTATTAAATTATAAGTAGTAGTATTATCAATAACAACAATACTAAATTATTTGGCAAAAAAATAAATAAAGAGCTGAAAGCCAACTTGAAAGGCATCTATAAGGTGTATTACAGTGACTGAGTATTATCAGCTATTATTATTTTTAATACTCAAAATATTACCTATAATAAAATATAATTCAGAGCCCTCGCCAGCCTCCCCTCCACGTCAACTTTTGTTATCCTCTAGACGTATTTGCCTTGCAGCTTCCTGTTTGGTCCTGAAATTATTCGTTTCGTATCGTCAGCATGTTTACCTTGACTTGGCCGTCAGGGTGGGAAGTGATTGCTGAGGATGAAACCAAAGAAGCTGATAATAATTTGAACATTTTGGACTCACCTGGAACATCTGGCCACAAGGGTCATGGATCTTCAGGTAATAAACACTCTAAGATACATAAAACACATTCACTTAAATAGGTCTTTTTAAATATTTCTAGAAGATCTGGGTACTGTGAACAGATATAGATCAGGTAAATATAACATTTTGAAGTCGTCACATATTAACACCCTGCGACTTAGAAATCATGGAACATGAACACCTGCCAATCAGCAGAAATTCTGGCCCTCGAGGATCTGTTAGTCTGCCTCTAAAAAGTCCACCTCTTACTCACCTCTGCACTTATTCTAAACTAGAAGCACCTGTTTGAGGTTGTTAGCTGCATAAAGACACCTGTCCACCCCACATAATCAGTAAGACTCCAACTACTAACATGGTTAAGACCAAAATGGTAGACCTCCACAAGGCTGTTAAGGGCTAATGGGCAATTGCCAATCAGCTTGGTGAAAAAAGATCAACTGTTGGAGCAATTATTAGAAAATGGAAGAAGCTAAACATGACTTTCAATCTCCCTCGGACTGGCGCTCCATGCAAGATCTCACCCCGTGGTGCATCAATGATCCTAAGAAAGGTGAGGAATCAGCCAAAAAATACACGGAGGAGCTGGTCAATGACCTGAAGAGACCTGGCATCACTGTTTCCAAGGTTACTGTTGGTAAAACACTAGAACATCATAGTCTAAAGTCATGCATGGCCAGCACACGTCCAGGCCCATCTTAAGTTTGCCCATGACCATTTGGATGATCCAAGGAGTCACGGGAGAAAGTTCTGTGGTCAGATGAGACAAAAATAGAACTTTGGTCTGAATTTCACTCGCTGTGTTTGGAGGAAACAGAATGTTATGTACCATTCTAAAAACACCACCCCTACTGTGAAGAATGGGGGTGGAAGCATCATGCTTTGGAGGTGTTTTACTGCACATGGGACTGCACTGTATTAAGGAGAGTATGACAGGGGCCGTGTATTGCGATATTTTGGGGAACAACCTCCTTCCCTCAGTTAGAGCATTGAAGATGGGTCGTGGCTGGGTCTTCCAACATGACAATGACCAAAGCACGCAGCTTAGACCTAAACCCTGTAGAAAATCTTTGGAGGGAGCTCAAACTCCATGCTTCTCAGCGACAGCCCAGAAACCTGGCAAAGAAATGGGTCAAAATCCCTGCTGCAGTGTGTGCAGTTTGTAAAGACCCCGCCATGATTTATAAGTGGGAAGTCACAGGGTGTTCAAATACTTATTTTCCTCACTGTAAGTATATTTTGTCTCAAATAAAATTATATTATGTCTATCTAATTTCAAAGAACTGACACAGTTCAAAAGCAACCAACATAATTGACATTAATATGTTTTACCAATTGTTGTCACATAAATAAAACCTAGTAGTCAGAACAATGGCTTTATAAAACAATATTTTGAGTCACCAGACAGCAGATATGTACGTTTGTAGAAATTGTGATTGAAATAGTGAGTTTTTTTCAAACTGAAAAAATATACAAATAAATGCACTCAGGTGTACAATAAACATGAACAACATAAAAACATTGTAAGTATAAAATGTAAAAACATTAATATAAATAAATATTGAAATCAGTGTTCTGTTTAGAGAAATATCTCGTATTTCATACACAACCATATTCTTCACAAACATTACTTTCCTTGTCCATAATTTCTTATTGTTCAGGAGTACTTGGATGCAATTAGATGCAATCAATCAGCCTAAAAGAAGGATTTTGTATTTAACTGGCAAATTCTGGAAAGTGAAATGTTTGGTCTGGTTTTTTCAAATCCATTTGAGCAGCCCAGTGGGTCAGGTCTTGCTAATTGCCTCTCATGTGTACTTCTGTTGTCTGTTTAATTAGCACAACAGCAGGTGAATTTGATTCACAATCATTGTTGCTTGGACTTAAAGTTACATTGTGTTGTTTAAGTGTTCTTTTTAATTTTTGAGCAGTATATATTGATTAGATTCGGTATTAGATTCATATGCATACAAACTCACACTGAACTAATGTTAACACATGCTGAAGCTAGGGATTCTTGTTGTTTTTGAACTCTTGTCTTTTTTTTGCTGCAACAAGATGCTGCTCCCAACTAGTGGTGATTAAAAACACCACCACCTGAGTAATGAACAATGCATTGCTTTAGATGCAATTATAGCTCTTGTAATCTCTAATGAATCGATCCTTGTTGTTCGGCCCGGTAATAAATGACTCACGAGTTGGTACTGGTCAGTGGCCAGTGGTTAGGGATCACTGCTTTAAAACTTGAATTGTTTTCTCAATATTTTAGTTTTGTGACATGCAGTGACTTTTCAGTTTAATTGTTTTTATCAAAACTGATACTTTGTAGTAGTAATTTGAATAATAAACTGGATCATGACTGTGATATGCAGATTATTTTAGATTTCTATATAGGAGGTCACTGCAGCCTTGGTTCCATTTGTCTGAGATCAAACATTATCATCTGCTTCATTCAGCACCCCGAGATGAACTGCGGGAGATCTTTAATGACATCAGCAGTAGCAGTGACGATGAGGAGGATGACGCCGATCGGCATGAAGATGAAGACCTTAACATTGTTGATACAGAGGATGACATGGTGGGTCGGATCAACGAGAAGCTGAACGGATCAGACAGAGGAAGAGACGAGAGTAGCAGCAACAGCAATCAAATTGGTATGTTGGTTACTCATGCATACCACCTCCGAACCAGGAAGGGACCGGTTAAAACCAGGGCTGTGTTCATGTCAATAAGGGTAAAATACTAGATCCAGTTGTATTAGAGATCTGGTTAACAAGAGGGCAGCTGTTGTGTCTGGAGCCTGTAGTGCACATCTAATACAGTGCACAGTCCAGCAGTGGCAGACCTGATCTGTCCAGCTGGACTCATGACAGCACTTTAAAATGTGTGAGTACTTTCTGCTTCCCTGATGGCTCACATTGAACACTGTCACCAACAAATCTGCTGCACTCATGGTCACACCCTGACCATTTTATAGTTTTTTTAAACCACTTTTGGAAGTGCTCTTCGTTTGAATTGTTGCCATTTGAACAGTCACATCTGAACTGTAGGAAAACGCTAGATGCTTTTTTGTCAGACGCAACATCCAAAACTCCAAAGAGAAATAGTTTCAATACAGCTGCTAGAACTCTACCAAACTCAAACCTACATTTTACAACCATGCAAAAAACTTGACACATAATATATATGTAGATGCACACATATGCACTTTTATTTACACCGGCCAGACATAACATTATATTTACATTTATATCAACATTATATCAACATTTTGACCTTAAAGTCGAAATTTTAGAAGCCAAAAACAAGTGTGTGTGGTTTACCTCTTGGAGCTCCGGTTTGCTTCCACTAGTATCACTGATGATACATTGCCCATGACTGACATTAAAGACTTAATCTGATTAGTTTTGTGTAACTGGTACCTTCCTATTATGCCACAAATGTAAGTAAAGTGAATTCTTCTGATCTGCAGTGATGGAGTATCAAGCACAAATTAACAACGTCAGGACCAAGCTGCAAGAGACACGTGCTCGCAAGAAACATCAGGAAGAGTTGATCATGAAGGTGGAGAATCAGGCTCTAAAGGTGGGTCATTTCCATTCAAGGTGCTTTACTGGTACGAAAACGTTTCACATTTGCATCGGCAAAGCTTTTAAAACTTTTTTATAGTACACAGAAATTTCTAAAATCTTCCTTATTGTGTACCCTGAGTTTCCCAGCTTGAAGCCAGAATTTTCTTCTTTCTCACCTGTTGATTACTCTGCAGTGCCTGACAATCTCAGTCATTTTGATGCTCTGTCATTTCTGAACCTATTGCTAAACTGATCAATCAGTCCTTTACTTTATGGCTTTTGATACTGTCATTCATGACATTCTAATCCAAAGGCTTCACTTGGTATTGCAGGCTCTGCCCTCACTTGGTTAAGGTCCTTCCTAACTAACAGACAACAATTTGTTGCTATTGATCATGGTGTGTCTCATGGCTCTGTCCTAGGACCGCTATTATTGATTCTTTTCATCTTTCAACTTGGAGAAATTATCAGGAGACATTGGTTAATTTTTCACTGCTATGTAGATCCCACCCATATTTACATTGGTACCACTCCCTCATCAACACCTGACCAAGGCATGCCTTTCAAAGAAATAGTGTATTGAAAATCACTGTAGCTAAATGCTGGAAAGATGGAGGTTCTTTAAGTGGGCCCCAAAACCCAGATTTAATTTTCCTCTGATTTCACTTTTAAAATTGATCTCGTGCCCATTATCCCATCTCTGTTCATCAGAAATCAAGGAATATAATTTCGCTTCTGTCTTGATTGGACTACAATTCTTTTTGGCCTTCCAATGCTTAAATGCTTACAAATACATCCAAAATTCTGCTACCAGGGTCCTCACACACATCGTTCTGCTGATATCACTCCCATGTTTAACAATTAGGCTTTAACAGTTTTTTGGATACATCAAAACAGTGGCAATCTTGCGCTGTAGAATGATTATCCCAGATCATAGGTTGAACTGCTAATTGTACAGATACTGGGTTACAAACATGAATCAAATAAAAAAACAATTATAATAATAATATTGCAAAATTAGCCATGATTTTTTTTTTAAGAGCTTAGTGTAAACTTCTGGTTGCTATGCTAAATAGTGGCTAAAGAATAGCAAACAGAGGATTACAGTAAGGAGAGTAAGTATTTGAACACCCTGTAAACTTTGCAAGTTCTCCCATTAAGAAATCATGGAAGGGTCTGAAATTTTCATCTTAGGTGCAAGTTCACTGTGAGAGACATAATCTAAAAAAATCTGAAAATCACAATTATATGATTTTTAAAAATAATTTATTTGTGTGTTACTGCTGCAAATAAGTGTTTGAACACCTACCAATTAGCAAAAATTCTGGCCCTCAAAGACCTGTTAGGCCTTCTCTAAAAAGTCCACCTCCACTCCACTTATTATTCTAAATTAGAAGCACCAGTTTGAGGTCATTAACTGCATAAAGACCCCTGTCCACCCCACACAACTACTCCCAACTACTAACATGGCTAAGACCAAAGAGCTGTCCAAAGACAAAATTGTAGACCTCCACAAGGCTGGAAAGGGCTACAGGGCAATTTCCAAGCAGCTTGGTGCAAAAAGATCAACTGTTGGAGCAATTATTAGAAAATGGAAGAAGCTAAACATGACTGTCAATCTCCCTCGGACTGGGGCTCCATGCAAGATCTCACTTAGTGGCATGTCAGTGATCCTAAGAAAGGTGAGGAATCAGCCCAGAACTATACTGGAGCAAGGCACTTAACCTCTAACTGCTCCCCAGGTGCCTTGGCTGCCCACTGCTCTGGGCATGTGTGCTTACTGCCCCCTAGTGTTGTGTGTGTATGTCTGGTGTGTATGTCTGTGTTTCCCTACACGGATTGGCTTTAAATGAGGAGGACATATTTCACTGCATAGTGGTGAAAATAGTATTCTAAATCTTAAAAAAAAAATGTTTGGTGCAAGGACCACAGTGAGTTTTGAAAATTGTCAGGAGGGAAGGACAGACAGACAGACACAGACAGACAGACAGACAGACAGACAGACAGACACTTTTTTTCATCACTTTGCAGTGAAATTTTGTTCTCCGCATTTTAACCCAATCCGTGCAGTGAAACACACATATACA
>JAYDZF010000003.1:8363040-8385775 GCA_034509105.1 Microcambeva barbata
CCGCATTTTAACCCAATCCGTGCAGTGAAACACACATATACACACTAGTGAACACTAGGGGGCAGTGAGCACACATGAAATTGGGTTAGAACTTACATTGCATGTGAAACGAAGAAGTCTATGAAGACTACCCACCCACATTATTCAGTTTAAGTAGGTACAGTGTTCTTGGTGTGTTTGCAATTGTATCAAGATTTAATAACTCGGCTTGATACTTGACTCTAATAACCACATTAAAACCTTTATTTTAATAATTGAAGGATGATTTTCTGAATATGAACTCACCAGATTCATCCCATTATGTGCACGTTTATTCATACGTGAATTCTATTTCATATGTGTTTTTTTCTATCTTGAACCTGTAATGGTTTCTGCTGCTAAATTGAATTTTTAATATTGGCAATGGAGTGTGTAGTATATTAGTACAGAGGGTTCAAAATTATTATCCATCCATGTATTTTGGCTACATGGCTGCCTGGTCTTTGTACAGTAATATTGACCAGAATAAAGTTCTGCCTCTTGGCCCAGCATTCTCACATTCTCATGTGGCCCTTGGAAAATTTAATTGCCTACCACTTTACATTTGACAAGGACTATAGACCACTTTTGTGTGTGTGTGCATTTCAGGCTCGTTTTCAGGGTCTGCTGAATGACATAATCCATCAAGAGGAGTGTGAGATGGAGCAGGTACAATTCCGCTCTTCCTAAAGCTTGTATCATTATGTGCTTTCCACTGTTTCTGTTTAAACTGATTAAATGCGTAATAATGCTGAACATATCAATTATACATCACTTCACCCATGCTTCAATTACATTGCCACAATTAACCATAAATAATGTCTTTTTTTTACTCCAGTTAGCCTCATTGCAGGAACAGCTGGACTCGCTGATGGAGAAATGACCAACAGGGGGCAGTGGAATCACTTACGACTCAAATAACTTACTGCGGCTTGAATAATAATTGTGTTAATGACATTGATGTGATTGAATTTGTTTATTCCCAATAAATTGATTGTGACTTCCAACCTGGCTTTTTGGTATAAATGTTTTCATGCTCTACATTTAAATACAGTGCATCTGGAAAGTATTCACAGTGCTTCACTCTTCCCACATTTTGTTACAGCCTTATTCCAAAATTGATTAAATTAATGTATTTTCTCAAAATTCTACACAAAAAATATTTACTCAATACTGTTTAAGCATCTTTGGCAGCAATTACAGCCTCAAGTATTTTGTGTACGAGCTTGTCACACCTATTTTTGGGCAGTTTTTCCTCATTCTTCCTTGCAGAACCTCTCAAGCTAGATCAGGTTGGATGGGGAGCGTCAGTCATTTTCAGATATTTCCAGAAAGGTTCAATCGGATTCAAGTCTCGAGTTGTCCCAAAGCCATTCCTTTGTCATCTTGACTGTGTGCTTAGGGTCTTTGTCCTGTTGGAAGGTGAACCTTCGCCCCAGTCTAAGCAGGTCCTGGAGTGTTTTGGAGCAGGTTTTCTTCAAGGATGTCTCAGTACATTGCTGCACATCGCCCTATAGTGTTTACTAGTGTGTATATGTGTTTTTCACTGCACGGATTGGGTTAAAATGTGCATGTGGTGAAAAGAGTACGGTATTCTAAATTCTATAAAAAAATAATGAAAAATTCAGTCCTGAAATTCTCACTACTACATATTTCCCAGTCAATTATCAGTGAAATTATAAAAAAGTGGAAGAGATTGGGAACAACAGCATCTCAACCATGAAATGGTAGACAATCTAAAAGTTCTACAAAATCATGGCTGAGTGAGTTTAGTTTGTAACCTGAATGGCCTGAATTAGAGACTGAGTCAGGTCTTCTTAGTCAGCATCAGTGACCTCACAAATGCGCTTCTGGATGAATGGACAAACATTCCCATAAACTCTCCTAAACGTGAGTTGGAGCTGTTATAGCTGCAAAAGTTGGGCCAATATATTAAGCTATAGATTAACAATAGGCTTTCACTTAAGTTTATACAGTAATGGATAAAATAAGAGACCACTTTATTTTCAGTGTATTTTAGTTTACCATTTGTGGGTGTGTTTGACCAGAATTTATTCTATAAACTTGAAGACAAATTAGAATAGAGTGAAATTATAAACTAAAATATACTTGTGTAAGGTAGACGAGTATATGACTACATAGTGTTCAGTCAGCAGTCATTCATGCACATGCCTCAGTGGATTGTATCTCTAAAATATAGTACCTGAAAACGCATACTATGCGTTCTTATTTCAAAGCTACAAACTGACTGAATAACAAGGGAGCACCTGATGCTTTCTTAGCAGTGAAGGAAATCGCAGCATTAACAACAACTTTATTTATGAAAAATTAAAGCTCTAGCAGACAATTTTTGAGGAACGAGAATAGATTCAAATGTAAAAAACGCCAGAGTGAAAACTCTGGTGATTTAATCACTGTCTAAGAAGTGTCTTACTGTCTCTCTACAGAGGCAGCTGCCAGGGAAGTGAGAAAACAATTAGTTTTTTGACAGGCTTATTGTTATGTTAATGATAAAAAAAAAGCAAATTATTATTTCAATTTCATTTAAAATTTTGAATACTATGTGAGAGACAGAATCTAAAAATAAATTCAGAAAATTAGATTTTTAAACAATGAATTTGATACATTAGAAAATCAGAACTTAATATGTGGCGCGTAAACTTTGTTTGCAATTAAAGAGATCAGACGTTCCCTGTAGTTCTTGACACACTACAGCAGGTATTTTGGCCCACTTCTGCACAGATTTTTAGGTTTAGGGGCTGTTGCTGGGCAACATTGAGTTTCAGCTCCCTCCAAAGATTTTCTATTTGTTTCAGGTTTGGAGACCTCCAGGACCTTGGAATGCTTCTTATGGAGTCACTCCCTAGTGTTTGGGGGCATTGTCTTGCTGGAAGACCCGACCATGACCCATCTTCAGTGCTCTAACTGAGGGTCCCAGCACTCTTCAGGTCATTGAACAGGTCCTTCAGTGAAGTTCTGGGATGATTCCTGACCTTTCGTAGAATCACCCCACGAGATGAGATATTGCATGGAGTTCCAGAAAGAGGAAGATTTATCTTGTGTTTCTTTCATTTTCTAATTATTGCAATAACCTTTATTGCCTTCTCACGAAGGTGCTTACCTATTGTCCTGTAGCTGGTCCCAGCCCTGGGCTAGGTCTACAATTTTGTCCTTGATATCGTTAGATAGCTCTTTGGTCTTTGTCATGGTGGTGAAGTTGTATACAGGTAATGACTTCAAGCAGATGCAGTTAATACGATTAATCACTGCAGAATAGGAGGGCTTCTTAAAGAAAAACTTACAGGTCTGTGAGAGACAGAATTCTTACTGGTTGGTAGGCGATCAAATACTTATTTCCTGCAATAAAATGCACAATAATTAATATAATGATAATTATTTTATAATAATAATTATTAAAAACATCATACAATGTTATTTTATGGGTTTTTTTAATTCTGTATTTCACAGTTGAAGTGTACCTACCTAACAATTACAGACATTTCTATTATTTGTAGGTGAGAAAACATCCAAAATCAGCAGTGTTTTAAATGCTTGTTTTCCCCACTATATACTCACTGGTGAAAAAAATATCCCCAGAGCAGTTTACATCCCTAGCCATGGCAACCAGGGAGCAGTTAGAGGGTGGGCCTTGATCAAGGGCACTTAAATCATGACCTGTCAGCTCTGGGAATCAAACCGGACCTTCTGATCACAAGCCAAGTTCTCCTACCACCAAGCCAGAGCTGCCTTCAGGATGTCACAAAAAATAAAAAACGTAGCCAACGTGCCATCGCTGCCATGTGAAATGGTCACATCACAGCTGGAAGCACTATCACCTCAAAGCAAATAGGTCCTGGGTTTGATCCACTGTCTTGACACTTTCTGTGTGGAGTTTGCATTGATTTTCCTTATAGATAAATATATTTGTGTATGTGCTGCCCTGTTATAGACTGGCATCCTTTCCATGTTTTTTTTCTGTGTACAATGTGCTCATTAGAAAGTTACGATAGGCTCTAGCTCCACACTCCACCTCGATTTGATAAGTGGATAGAAGGTGAGTGAGTAGAGAGACTCAACTACACACAGCAGACAGGCTGTGGCTGCAGATGAAGGATGTCATGCTAAAAGCTCCTAAAGAAGCAGTATGGAAGAACTGCCATAAATGCAAGAACTGTGTTTCCAGTGACATCTTTGAGTGAATAAATTTGAACCATTGAGCAGAAACAAGTCAGCAGAAGTATACAGACACTTTGCAGGGAGATAAAAAGAAAATGCAAAGAAAGGTAATGGCAGGCATTTGCTCCAAATACAGAAGCTCACCAAACAATTCCTGGAATAAAATTAAGAAACTTGGTAAGAATACTGTGAGGAATTATAAAGTGGTAAAAAGAGTTAATTGACAAGCCCAAATTTGCAAATAAAAAACATTTCCAGCTTTATCCATCTTTATACATACATCAATTAAACATCAAAAATAAATTATTAACTTTTGAATACAACTGAATTCTGGGAATGCCTTATCCAATAAGAATGATTCTGATCCTTACGTGTTATATACTGAATATAATGTTTTTAAGATACCTATGTAGGGATGATATTAAGCAATCTAGAATCTGGACCTTCTCAGGAGTCTGCATAGGATGACATGAAATACTGTATATGAATACATTGTCCAAGGTTTTAAAAGATTTAAAGTTTCTATCAGAATACATTGGAAAACATGTTTAACAGTATTTCTGAACTCATGGAACACTGTTTACTTTGCCATAATCCATACCATCACTCAATTATTTCCACAGCTGATAATACACTGTACATTAAGCTTTGATTCAATGCTTATTGTCGAAATGCATTTTTAGACATGGAGTGACTGAAAACGACTGAAATGACTCCCAAGTGAAAAAGCTCCAGTGAATAATATATATAATATACAGCGAGGAAAATAAAATAAGTATTTGAACACCCTGCGAACTTTGCAAGTTCTCCCACTTAGAAATCCTGCATGGGTCTGAAATTTTCATCTAAGGTGCATGTCCACTGTGAGAGACAATCTACAAAAAAAATCCGGAAATCACAATGTATTTATTTGTGTGTTACTGCTGCAAATAAGTATTTGAACACCTGCCAATCAACTAAAATTCTGGCCCTCAAACACCTGTTAGTCCGCCTCTGAAAAGTCCACCTCCACTCCACTTTATTTTATTCTAAATTAGAAGCACCAGTTTGAGGTTGTTAGCTGCATAAAGACCCCTGTCCACCCCACACAATCAGTAAGACTCCAACTACTAACATGGCTAAGACCACAGAGTTGTCCAAAGACACCAGAGACAAAATTGACCTCCACAAGACTGGAAAGAGCTATGGGACAATTGCCAAGCAGCTTAGTGAAAAGAGATCAACAGTTGGAGCAATTATTAGAAAAATGGAAGAAGCTAACCATGACTGTCAATCTCCCTCCGACTGGGGCTCCATGCAAGATCTCATCTTGTGGCGTATCATTGATCCTAATAAAGGAGTGGAATCAGCCCAGAACTACATAGGAGGAGATGGTCAATGACCTGAAGAGAGCTGGCACCACTGTTTCCAAGGTTACTGGGGGTAATACACTAAAACGTCATAGTTGAAAGTCATGGCACAGAAGGTTCCCCTGCTTAAATCAGCACATGTCCAGGCCCATCTTAAGTTTGCCCATGACCATTTGGAGGATCCAGAGGAGTCATGGGAGAAAGTTCTGTGGTCAGACAAGAACTAAATAGAACCTTTTGGTCTTAATTCCACTCACCGTGTTTGGAGGATGAAGAATGATGAGTACATTCCAAAAACACCATCCCTACTGTGAAGCATGTGGGTGGAAGCATCATGCTTTGGGGGTGTTTTTCTGCACATGGGACAGGACGACTGCACTGTATTAAGGAGAGGATGACCGGGGCCATGTATTGGCGAGATTTTGGGGAATAACCTCCTTCCCTCAGTTACAGCATTGAAGATGAGTCATAACTGGGTCTTCCAACATGGCAATAACCATGATAACCAAGGAGTGGTTCCGTAAGAAGCATAGCAAGGTTCTGGAGTGGCCTAGCCAGTCTCCAGACCTAAACACTATAGAAAATCTTTGGAGGGAGCTCATATTCGGTGTTTATCAGTGACAGCCCAAAAACCTGGTTGATCTGGAGAAGATCAGTGTTGTGGAATGGGCCAAAATCCCTGCTGCAGTGTGCAAACCTGGTGAAAAACTACAGGAAACATTTGACTTCTGTAATTCCAAACAAAGGCTAGGATTATGTCTTTCACAGTGGACATGCACCCAAGATGAAAATTTCAGATCCCTCCATGATTTTATATACATAAAATCAGTGTATCACAAAAGTCAGTACACCCCTCACATTTTTGCAGATATTTAAGTATATCTTTTCATGAGTGTCTATCGGTAGGGACAGCGGGTAATATCTGGGCCTGTTTAGAGGGCTCAGGCACCTGGATTCCCTGTGAGCCGCATCACCTTTGCTGAGTGGCTGAATATTTTCTGTTTCATTAATCCATGCTCTTTTTTGCATCTGCAGATCATTTTGTTTGCTGTAGATTGAGCTCCAAGCCTCGGGTGCACTCTGCGCTCGCCCATCAAACAGGACCTCACAGTAGCGGCTTGTAATCTGGAAAATACGGTAAGTCCTTGCAGAACATTTGAGAACACCAACAAGGCACATGGTAACACCCTAGATGGGGCGCCAGTCCATCACAAGTACCTACAGGACAACTCAGTGTCTAGTCAATCTGGTAGCATGTCTTTGGACTGTTGGAGGAAACTAGAGTACCCAGAGGAAACCCACATGGACACAGGGAGAACATGCAAACTCCACACAGAAAGGACCTAGATCGTTGCACCCGGGGATCGAACCCAGAACCTTAAAATAATTAAATTCTTGTTTTTAAATATATTTTCAGAATTTAGCAGACACTTGTATCCAAAGCAACTTTAACAGTTAAGGCGTTTGCTCAAAAGCCTAAAAACGTCAGAGGTGGGGTAGAAACCGGTGACCTTCTGCTTATTAATCCCTTCCCTATAACAAACTGTAATCACATGCTGCCCTTACAATGTATAGGTTTTTTTTTAAGAAATAGTAGTTAATATTACATTTAAGAATTGTGATAGGCCTATTAGTGTAAACTGGGAAAAAACAGCAAATTCTTTAACCATCTTATTGCATTTTTTTCTCTCTTTTTTCTCTTTAAAACAGCAATTCGGTTCCTGGGTCGGTTTTTATCCTGGGCATGTAAAATTATTCAAAAGTCTTAGAATCCTGCCCCCTAAAAATCATTGATTAAATCCTATTATAAACTCCAATACAAAACATTACAAACATTAGTGTTTATCTCACATAGATCATGGTTAAATAAGGTTTAAAACAGGTTAGCTTGACCCATCAAACAACTGGAGGGTTAAGAAACTCCAAGTAAGAACCTTGTAAAAATAATTAACACAAAAAACAAGGAGCATGGAGACTATCAACAGCCCTCAGCAACCTTAGTTCTTTCTTACATGTCTTTTTGAATCAGTAATCGAATGTCCTACAATATTCATGAGTCTTTGGATGGTTTACTGGAGGTAATGAGACACAGCCATATTAGACACATGAAGGCAAACAGTAAATGCTTTACTGCAGATGCATATTAACAAATGACAAAAAGTTGAGCAGACAAAACATGAATTATTTTGAATTCTTTCTGTTTGCTAGTAATTAAAAGTAAATGCAAGACATGTAATGTAATTCACGGAATGAAAGAAAAAAAACCTATAACGTGAATATATAGTTGGTAAATACTTGTTTCTTACAAAAATACTTTTATTGCATTTAAGGCCAGTAAGCCCTGGGTTTGATTCCCAGGTGGAGCATGTCTATGTCCTTTTTGTGAGTTTGTATTTACTCCAACTTGAACTGATCATGAATATATATTTGTAATAATAATGGTAATAAAACAAAAACAAAACATCAATAATAATAATAATAATACAAATAAAAATGAAATAAATGTTATCCAAAGCACCATACAACTGTGACTAAATACACTGCACAAGCTGTTGAGCATTAACAGGCCTTTTTCAAAAGAAATTTAGTGGTTGTGGGTCTTAAACCAATGAGCATTAATCTAATCTAATCACTAAGCTAATTTTTCACAAAATATGTTCCCTCAGTGTTGTCCATTCCTTTCACTGACTGCATTATTAATTAACAAACTACAGTTTCTGTCCCACAAGATATTTTAAGCTCATTCTGTTCCAGTCAAACCTCATTTAAACTGTAATAAACCCACACTTTTAAGTCCTACAGCCTTTCTAAAATAACTGCGTTTCAGAAGGATCTTAACCTTCAGCACATCTAGTTACCAGGCCCTTGTAGTGTTCCCAGAGATTACTCTGAGCTTCGAGGATTAGCTGGGGGATTAAAATGACCATTCTCAATCTGCTAATCCAGCCATCTGTCAGAAATCATTTCTATCCTGTTTACTTCCACAGCTGATAGAGTTCTTGGGACTTGATTCAAACACACATCTAACTTACAGTCTTATTTACTTTTCTATTCAGGGTTTTTATGAGTGCTGTGTTTGAAAACAGAAGAAATGGAGGAAACATACTTACTTAAACATCCTGGAGTGAAGAAGAAGATTCTGCATGGAGGACGAGGCCCACTGCCTCACTTCCTAAGTGGGACCAAGGTGAGACAAATTTATAGGATAGGGATTGATGCTTTATTTTGAGATCTTTTTGAGTAGTTTATGTTTTACAGTTAGAATTGGTCTGTTTCATATAGATATTTTTTTTCAAAAAGATGTTTAAAAATCTTAAAATTGATTAGATTTTCATCCATGGTTTAACAGTAGTATCAGAACCATCTGTGAAATCCTTTAAACTGTATGCACTTTGTGGAGATGTTTGTCCAGACCTTAACCCAATGGAGAATTTGTGGCAAGATCTGAAAACTTTCCATCTAATCAGACTGAGGATGAGCTGTTTTGCAAAGAATAAAGGGCAAAAATTTCATTCACTAGATGTGCAAAGCTGGTGGAGTATTGACTGGTTCCACAAAGTATTGACTGAATGCTTTTGCAGTTTTCTATTTGTAAAAAAGAAATTTTGAATCATGCAAAAACCACTTTGTGTTGGTCTTTCACATGAAATTCCAATGATATATAAAAATATAGTACCTCAGTACCTCTTTCACCAATGCTCCCATGATTGCTCAGTTTGGCTGGACGGCCAGGTCTAGGAAGAGTTTTGGTCATGGCCCAAACTTCTTCCATTTTAGGATTATGTAGGCCACTGTCCTCTTAGAAACATTGATTGATGCAGAAATTCTTTTGTAAATTTGGCTAGATCTGTGCCTTGCCACAATTCTTTCTCTAAGCTCCTTGGAGAGTTATTTTGACCTCAAGATTCACTTTTGTTCCAACATGCACTGTGAACTGTAAGGTCTTCAAATTTGTATTTGCAAAATCATAAAAAACATTGCAATCCATAAACAAACAGAGCAAGGTAAGTGCAATGTATCAACATGCTTATGCTAAGCCAGTGATAACCAGCTAAAAAGATTTTGATGTCAGGAATCATATGCTATCCGAACCCAACATATAGACAGAACAGAACAGATAGAACAGTGGACAAATCCAGTAAGACTAGAGTCCATAGACTGTGCTGTAATTAAGAAAGCTTGGTGCACAAACTTTGTCAATGTCAATAGCTTATTTGCATAAATGTGACATATGGTAACCCGAGAAATAGAGCATGCAATTTGTGTACTATTTCTTTTGTAACTTTCTGTCCTTTTTTTTTTTCCATGTGCATAAAGCTGGTGTTTCATTTTCAAACTCTGTTGGACAACTTCGAAAGAACAGTGATTGATGACAGTCGGAAAAACAAACAGCCGACAGAGATTTTTGTTGGAAAAATGTTTAAGATGGAGGTGTGGGAGGTGCTGTTAACCTCTATGAGGATTGGTGAAGTGGCAGAGTTTTGGTGCGATGCCATTGTAAGTGCTAAAAAGATTTTTGGCTCAAGACGTTCAGACAAAATGAGTGGTACAGTCGGTGCAGCAAGACTTTCTGCTCATTTTGTCATTTTCCTATTTCATTTTACAAAATAAAACACTAAAAAACCTGTGTTCAAATTGGGTGTATTCTAAAACCTAGCAATCAGCATGGATGTTTTACTCCCTATATAGGGATCAATCTAAATAAATAGAACATTGACCTAGAAATCGGCTAATTCGAGCACTTACTACGCTAATACTGTTAGCATCATGACAATCAAACTAATAAGATTAGGTAGCACAAAGCACCAGTATATCAGACAATGTCTTCTGCCGCATACCAAAAACAGTTACATTTTCACTTACCGAATTTGCAATTACACTTGTACACCTTTATACAAATAAAACATGATTAATAATTGATTTGTGTTTAAAAGTTTATCTGTTGTTTGCCCCACAATGCTGTCTATGTTGTAAGTGTACTAGGTTTGTGCAGTTTGTGATATCACATGTTTTGAATGTATGTATTTTAAACTGTACATAAGTCAAGGGTCCACTGTAGTTTATCCTTATCAGTGAATGAGTGAAATTCACACAAGATGTGATATTATATTATTGTTTAAGTTTCAGTAGCAACATAGTAACAATTGTGTAATCTTTTTGCAGCACACAGGCCTCTACCCCATGGTATCTAAAGGGATGCGGCTCGCAGCACAGGGAAGGGACCCACTGGAAGGTCAGAGGCACATGTGTGGCATGGGCAATGTCTTTCACTACCATTCCACAGGATTCCCTGAGCTCAATGAACTGATGAGAGAACCTCAGCCTCTAATTTTCATCATGGAGTTAATCTCGGTAGGACAGAGTCTACACACACACACACACACACACACACACACACACACACCTTTGTTTTGCTTTCAGCAGCATTGCTTTCCTGGACTTCTGCCTTCAGCAGATTTTCTGCTGCCCAAACCACAAAATTCAAACACTAGTGCAATACACTCACCTTCTCTCTCTCTAAATATGTCTGTTCATTTCTCTATTTGTTTTATTTAGGTAGGTGAACCATGTTCCTACCATCAAGAGTCATGGCTGATGGGTAAAGATGAAAAAATGCAGCTTGTCCCTTCACTTCACCTTCAGGGCAATGCTTTAGTCCGGGAGAGACTTTACCAACAGGCATCAGAAAAATACAAGGAGGCTGTGTTGCTCCTACGTATTGTCCAGTCAAGGGTAAACAGCTAATAATAGTTTATTATCATAAACTACTCTTTACTCTGCTGATCTTTCACATGATTGCAAGTATGTTCCACTTCTTTATAATCCTTTTTTTCTACACAAAACTGTATTCTCCTTTACTTTTTCTGTCACTGTCTGTTTCTCCACACCTGGGCCATCGCTAGGGGCTTCCCACCAAGATTTGCTCACATCAAGTGCAACACAAGCAAAGGCTATTTTGTGGTATAAATACAGGCAAATTGTTCTTTTATTATGTTCACAGCTGCATATTGTTGTATTACAATGCCTGTATGTTGCTGCATATTCGGAAGTCATACAAACCTTAACTTTATGCCTTCAATAATACATCTCTTACCTGTAATACTCTTTATACCTGTAATACATCTCAAATGGTCAAGCCATATGGAGAATGGTAAATTCTGATTATCTAATTGTAAAAAGAGGTAACACTGTTATAAACAGGCTGGGAGAAATATGAATGTTATTAAAGTTCAAATAGTTTTTCGCACGCTCATGATGTCCTACAGAAAGATAACAAGGTCATATTGTGTTTTTATGTGTTTTTGCAGGAGATGCCAGGAGATGAGGACTATATTAAACTGAGTAAACTCATAATTCCTCTGGTTCTGAACTACTGCCAATGTATGCTTGAGCTGGGGGAATACTATGAGGTTATAGAACACACTACAGAACTGATTGACAAGCACAAAGGTATGTTTATCATGCATGAAAAATGAATCATAAAACAATATGGGAAAATATATTTTCATTGCTAAATGTGTACGGCGCATGGCTAATTAGGTAGCACTAATTAGGTCGCCTCATAGCAAGGCGGTCTTGGGTTTGATTCAGGTTCCGGATCCTTTCTGTGTAGCGTTTGCATGTTCTCTTTGTGTTGCTGACATATGCCAGATTTTACTGTTATACAGTTTGTGTCTCAGCTGGGTTGATTGCAGTACAAGAAAGTTAGCTTCACATTAAATTATGTTTCTATGTCAAAGTTATATAAATTAAGTCATTATGATTTCTCAACAGTATCTTATTTATATATTAGTATTTTAATGTCAAACATAGTCATGGACAATTAAGTCTCTCCAGTTCACCCCGTTTTTGGCCTAAGGGAGAAAACCAGAACATGCAAACTCCACAAAGAAAGAACCCAGAATACTGGGATCCGTTCTACCTACGAAGCTACTATGCTGCCCCACACATCAGCTTTGGTAAGTGTAGAATTAAAAAATGTGCTTGCCGAACAATTTGCTTAAAAAGAACTGTAGGTTCTGGCGGTAAGACTGGAACCTAGCAAACAGCACAATGGCAGCCCATGCTGAGACCATGTGAAAAACACTGTAGATGGAAGGCAGTTTTTATCCTGAACTGATAAAATGCCTAATAGGGAATTTTCTCCATGTGAGGCATACTGGTCAGTTCAGTGGACAGCTAGCCAAAAGGTGGTTTTAATAGCACAGGTTTTAATGCATATCATCCACTACAGTTGAGTTTTCAAATATTGATTTGACATAAGGAGTAATCACTTGAAAACCATGTTTTTGCTATTCTGGACATTATGTATTCTGCAGCTATTTTTCAGGCAAATTATTCTTACTTAAGATTATTTCTTTAGCTGTTTGTTTATCTACATGTGAGGACATCACCTGGACAAAATTCCTTTAAAGTCAAACAAGTAAAAGTTGTTTATATGTTGTAATTGTATCAAAGTTGACAAGTAGATTATTCTCTCTTGTAAACAACCAAAATACTTTAAAAACATTGTGTTGAATATCAATGCAACTCAAGTGAAAGACATAGGAGTTACTGTGACAACTCAGCAAGCGGGAACAATAAATGCAAAATCTCATCATATATTTGTGCATCACTGGTATTTTCCATTGTTTGGTGATTTCAGTCTGTCATCAAAATTAAAGGCAGACAGCTAAATAACAGACACAACTATAAATAGAACAAAATAGATCCTGCTAGCAGTAGCAGAGTAGTACAGATATGCTATAGTATAAAATACCAATGATAGAATAATAATAACAAGAATCATGGGTAATGAGTAAAACAAAAGCAGACAGATGAGCAATGCTGTGTGACTTATGTAGGGTGGTATATGTGTTAGGCTTCGAGAGGCTTGAAATGATCATCATGGGAAATTTCTCAGGTGGGTTTCTTGGGCTTACTCAGTAGGTATGGTTTCTTGGGCTGTAACTCTGCATTCTTCTTCCTCCAAACATGACAATTTTTTAACAAAAAGTTCTATTTTGGTTTAATCTGACCATATAACATTCTCCTTATCCTCTTCTGGATCATCCATATGCTCTCTGGCAAACTTCACATAGGCCTGAATGTGAACTAGCTTACATGTCTGGCACTGCAGGATTTGAGTCCTTCTCGGCTTAGTTACTGATGGTAGCTTTTGTTACATTGGTCCCAGCTCTCTGCAGGTCATTCATCAGGTCCCTCCATGTAGTTCTAAAATTTTTGCTCACAATTCTCATGATCATTTTGGCCCCACGGGATGAGATCGTGCGTGTATGCTCAGATCATGGGAGATTATTAATGGGAGATTATTAAAGACATATTGTATGTCTTCCATTTTCTTACAATTGCTCCCAGTTTATTTATTCACACCAACCCACTTGCCAATTGTAGATTCACTCTTCCCAGCCTGGTGCAGGTCTTCAATTTTCTTCCAGGTGTCCTTTGGCAGCTCTTTACTCTTGGCCACACACACACACACACACACAAAGGCAGGTTAATAAGGGGATTTGAGGCCTGAAAGGAAGAGAACTAGGAACAGGCAGTGGGCGGCGGGTGCTGACCACACTCAGGCACGGAAGGACTGTGACCAGGGTCAGACTGTAGACGGCGTCCGTAGTCCACCCTCGGGTATGGAGGTCTGTGACCAGGATCAGGCTGTGGGCGGCGTCTGACGTCGACTCTCAGACACAGAGGACCGTGACCTGGATCGGGCGCAATCTGTCATTTACCATCAGGCTCGGAGGACTGTGACCAGGATCAGGCAGCGGGCAGCGTCTGACATCCACTCTCAGGCTCGGAGGACTGTGACCAGGACCAGGCAGCGGGTGGCGTCTGACATCCACCTTCAGGCTCGGAGGACTGTGACCAGGATCGGGCGGCGTCTGTCGTCCACCCTCAGGCTCGGAGGACCAAGATAGGCTGTGAATGGCGTCTTGTGTCCACCCTCGGGCACGGAAGACTGTGACTGGATTCAAGCTGTATGTGACCCTTGTCGTCCATGTCAGGCACTGTAGAATTGGGTCCAGGATCAGTGGGCGGCGGCTACCACTCACGTCAGGCACGGCTGAACAGGCAGGATCAGGCACAGGGAACTGGGATCAGACTGTGTGCGGCGGGTGTCACTCATGTCAGGCATGACTGAGCAGGAAGGATCAGGCAGTGGGCGAGGAGGCATAGCGAGACGACGCGGACAGAAAACTCAAACAAAGCAAACACGCGGACAACAGAAAACGGAGGAAAATAAACCAAAAACTAACTTAGGGCTTGCTTAGGGAGTGCACGAGTCAGGCTTGTGGGCGGAATGGGAGCTGAATGAAACAGGATCAGACCTACAGACGGAACTGGAGCTGGTGGAAACTGGGTCGGACCTACGGATGGGACCGGAGCCGACGGAAACAGAATCGGACCTCAGGATGGAACCAGAGCCGACGGATACAGGATCGGTGCAGCGGATGAAACCGCAGCTCACCGGGACGGAATCGGGCCTCCGGGTGGGACCGGAGCCAACAGGAACCAGATCAGTGCAGCGGGCGGAACTAGAGCTCACCGGGACAGGGTCAGGCATCTGGGAGAGAACGGAGCTGACAGGAACAGGATCGGTGCAGCAAACAGAACCGCAGCTCACCAGGACGGAATCAGACCTACGGGCGAGACCGGAGCAGACAGAAACAGGATCAGTGCAGCGGACAGAACTGGTGCTCACCGGGACAGGATCAGGCCTCCAGAGTCCATTAATATATATATCAGTTCTTAATTATTCAGTCCAGTCTCTGATATTATCTGTTGTGAAATCTGCAAATTCTTGAGGGAAACACGCCATATCTTTGTCTCATTTATCAGGACCCGCAATGTTGACATGTCAGTTGTTACTACAGTCTTTATCCTTGAGATGCTAAACAGGTTTCCGACAGAACAACCTCGGAGTAAAACAACAGAAGAGCAGGCTTTGACTTTGAAACCCCTAATTATTAAAGCATAACTAAAATGGAGTGCAAGGAGGAGACACGGCTTTCACCCACCTCACACAACGTCATCAGCCCATTTCTTGGAGGTCAGAAATCAGAGGCAGCCAGAAACAGACATGCAGCACCAGGAAATCAAACATGCAACAAACTGCCCAGACCCATGATATCCAAAACACCCTTATTTTAAAGAAGAAAAGCCTGATTAAATAAATGAACTAAGTAAATAAAAAAGAAGTATCATGGTGTACAATACAGCACATGTACTGTATTGAAATGTGTGATTTTATTTGTTATTGTTTATTACAGTAACGTATATTCTATTATTTTAGCTGTAA
Source organism: Microcambeva barbata (assembly GCA_034509105.1). NCBI lineage: Eukaryota > Metazoa > Chordata > Actinopteri > Siluriformes > Trichomycteridae > Microcambeva > Microcambeva barbata. The sequence continues at coordinate 8,378,887 of JAYDZF010000003.1, forward strand.
ATGGAGAATATACTGGTTCTTATAACAAAAAAATACCAAAACACATTAGACATATTACACAATTCTATTGTCATAATTTCTTATGGGAAAACATATTTTGACTTAAGTACTTCATAACCAATGATATTCGTAAGTCAAGGTTGCACTGTATAAAACTGAGGGTTGTTTTATGAAAACATTCAAAAAATTAATGTTTTTTGCATTTTTTGTTCTTTACGCTTCACAGACTGTGTAAAGGCTTACTATAAGCGAGCCAAAGCTTACGTGGCTGTCTGGAGTGAGAAGGAAGCCAAACGGGATTTCCTCATGGTGTCCAAACTGGACATTACTTTGGCCAGGCTGGTCCAGAAAGAGTTACAGATTCTCTCAGAAAGGATGAAGGAGAAATACTGGGAGGACAAGGAGATGTACTGGAAGGTGCTTGATGAGAAAGATAAAGACAAAGGCAAGGCTGAGAGGGATAATGAAAGTGAGGAAGGTCCAGTCAGGCAAGTGGGACTGATGCATCAGAATGAAAACGTTCAATGTTCTCAAAAGGACATCAAGGAAGAAAAGGCATGCATTAGTACTGAGGGAGTAAGACAAAGAATTCAAATGAAAGAACCATCCATGGAAGATTATTTAACCAAAGGCAACAACAGACAGCAGATGTTACGGCTCATTATGTTGCTCCAGGATGAAGGGACTTTTTATATTAAAGAGAGGCGTTTTTTTGAAGCCGTGGAGAAATTCACAAAAGCTTTGGAGTATGTGGACTATATTCAAAGCCATGTAAGCATGCTGATTCTGACACTTGTGTGTGACTTTAGTGTGTCCATACATATGTTTTAACTGCAATGCTGGGTTCGCTACAGTTATCCAGTATATAGCTACCGTATTTTCCGCACTATACGGCGCACCAGATTATAAGGCGCAGTCTCAGTTACGGGATCTATTTCTGTACTTATCCTTATTATAAGTTGCATACTAAACATATGGTTTACAAAAAAAGTAATGTGTTCATAGTGTGGTAACAGAAGCAAAACAGTGAGTTTAGTTGCACTTTATTCTATTATTTAACTAAACACACATTATTTTTTAATCAATCTTCTCCCAAAATCCATAAAAGTTGTAATAGTATGTGTCTGAATTGAACAGCTGGACAATTTCCCCATCATATATGTCATGTTCTCTCATCATTGTCGGAGTCATTGATGTTGAATTCTGTCGCAGCTGCTCTATTTCCATTTACAACCGCATAACTGATAATCTGTAGTTTGAATTGTGCCTCGTAAGCATGTCTCTTCACTGGTGCCATTTTCGGGGGCTTTTTCACAAACAAATGTTGTTTTGCAGCATAGTATACCTCCCGGAGGAGTGGAGAAGATAAACGTATGTACTGTATGTATTACGTAATGTTCTCTATTGGTTTATCCCTGCCAGTGTACGTAGTGTATGTATTACGTCCCCATGTCAACAAAAAATGGTCCGACAGTCAGTCAAGCAAAGCGCTTACCAAAGTCACACAGCAACATTTTTACAGATTTTGGAACTCAGTGCAAACATAAGGCACACGAGATTATAAGACGCATGGCCAATTTTTGAGAGAATTTAAGGCTCTTAGGTGTGCCTTATAGTGTGGAAAATAAGTTAATTTATCTAATATATGTAAAGTACAGGTTACTTAATTTCTTTTGTTAAAATATCCATTCTTGAAGTTTAGGCCTGCCAAAAATTCCAATAAGCTAAGCTAAAAACGAAGTAGTTTAGGGCTAGTAATGAAGTGAAAAAAAAAATTATGTCATTCTAAATAGTTGCTTGTAACCATTGTTTGGTACAAAAGAAGTATCAAAAGTCTTGAATGAGCAAAGATTGGCTGACTCAAATCTCAAATACATAAGAAAACTGAACAACTTTAAAAAAATGTACATCAAATAAAGATTGGATTAAATTTGCATATTTCTCCATCTACAGTGCATAGTATCGGGTCTTGAGAATAAGGGTGTCAGGGTAGAACTTAAATCCTAATCATGCACTGTCAATTAATGTAGAACATTTATAGCCATGTGACATGTCATTCCAGGGAAGACGATCCTCATGTATGGTTGTGCACGATCTGCAATGTTGGAATCATTCCCAAGAGTGCCCTTCACATCATACACACCCACCAGACCAGATCACAAAATGTAACTTCCTTAATGAGCTATGCACTAGAGCCATTAAGCATATACAGAGTATTAATTGAAGAGCTGGGATGGGCTCCAGCACTCCTTCCCCGACCCTCATTAGCATAAGAGGTTAAAGACAATGAACTGAACTGAGATATTACAGTGGAACCTTGAATTACTAATGGCTCAGCGTATGAAGATTTTTTGGCTATGAATGATTTATTTTAACTGAACATACAAGCAAATTTTGGGTTACAAACCACATCTCTATGACGAAATACATCATGTCATGGACAAGTGCGCATATCTAAGTAGCATTATGGGTAAAGATTAAATTTGCTACAAGTGTGATGGAAGTAAATCTGGTTGAAAACCACTAGTGGATTTTTAACAGAAAACACGTCAATTTTATGGCGAAAAAATAGCAGTCTGGTCATTGATCTTTGTTTACATGAAATAGTACATAGAAAAAAATATGAAGGAATCCCTAAAGGGAAAAAGTGTGTTTGTGTGTGTGTGTGTCCAGGAGGTGGACTATAAAGGAGATGACTGGGAGTCTCTGGAGAAGGTACGCCTGCCACTCACTTTGAACCTAAGCCAGTGCAAGTTGGAGCTTGGGGAATACCAGGTGGTGGTTGAGACTAATACTACTCTATTAAAAACTCATAAAGGTGAGTTTCTATTTACTGTCAGCTAAAAGTCCCAAACATGTACTCAAGATCACATTCACTTACCATAAGCCAACAAACCTAATAAAGAGGCAGCACTGCATTTTTTATTGCAATCCTGCTGGGAAATTAGAGCTCTCACTCTTTTAATCAATATGCAGCAATTTCTCAATAAAGCTGACTTATGACGCAGCAAGATAAACTTTGATCAGGCATAAAATTATGACCACCGACACTTGAAGTAAATAACCTTGATTGTTTCTTGATCACGGCACTGCATACATTAGGTAGCAAGTGGACATTTTTAACGCAAAGTTAATGGTTGAAGAAAGAAAAATAGGCTAGTGTAAGTATTTGAGTGAGATTGACAATGGCCAAATTGAAATTGATGCAGTGGTCAGAATTATGATCCAAGGAAGGAACTATGCTAAACCGGCAACAGGTCCATGGGTGACAAAGGCACATTAATGCATGTAGAGAGCGAAGGCTGGCCAGTGTTGTCTAATCCATCAGACAAGCTACTGCAGCTTAAATTGCTAAAGAAGTGCATGGTAGTTCTGGTTGAAAAGTATCAAAATACACAGTGCATCACAATTTGCTTTTATGGGGCAGCGGGGGAAATATAGGAAAGTGGCCATAATGTCTTGCCTGATAGAAGTTTAGTTTGTGCAAAAATGGGTGATTTTATAAACATTTATGCTATATGTACGTGTATTGCACTTGTGTAAGAAATGCCAAATAAAAAAAGACATTCTAAAACAGCTGCCAAAGTATTGTGCAAAAATAAAATAATCTGTTGGTTCTGGGCAACCATCTTTGCAGCTCTCCATACATCTGGCCTTTATGGCAGAGTGGCAATACAGAAGCCACTGTTGTATAAGGTCATATGACTTGGAAGCTTGCCATGTAAAGACAAAAGACTCTTGTCTAATGAGACAAAATGAAACTTTTTGTGCACAACAGCAAGCACAATATCTAGTGAAAAACAATGACAATTATATCCACACTAAATAAAATCCTTAACTAATCAGAAAAAATAGGACATTATGGGGAAAAAATAAGTAAATTAATTAAATTTAGATTTTCTGTCATTGCAGATTTATTTCATGATTTGTCTGGTCAACTTTTTGTATTATTTGTTAATATGCCTCCATTCCTTCAGACATTCCCAAAAGTTTTTACAAGGGCAATAAGGGCTAGTAATAAAGTTAAAAAAATGATTAAATGATTTAAGTAATCTGGAGGGATATCAGTGCGAGGGTGCAAGCCTAGGCTTAACACCTGTGATCAAGAGCCATACTGACAAAACATTACTTTGGCAAAAGTTATGGGGATGAAAAAAAGAATGTATTTAGTTTATAAATGGCAGTGAAAAATGCACTGTGCACGAAAGAATCCTGATGGGCTTTGAAGTATCTAGGATGCACCATTCCACCATTGAAATGTGTATTGTGGCTAGGCAAAGATGTGTCCATTGTGTTCTCTGGGACCAAAGACAACAAGAAGCATCTAGATTCTTATAAGAAACAGGTACAGTTCTGTAATGGTATATTCTGTCATTACCCTTGGTAAAGTGTGATGGATCCTTCAATGGAGGAATGGGTGTTTATTAATAAAGGAAATAAAGTTGCCCAGACACATAATAAAAAAAGGCAATATTTTTTTATTATTATTTATATTTTCTAACTTTCTATTTTTTTTCTAATTTGGGATTGTATTAGTAAGTTAAGTTAATTACAAAGTGAAAACAAAAATACTCAAAGTATAAGAATTCTCTAAAGGTTTTATAGATCCTCAAGTCTATTAACAGGGGTTTTTTTTGTCTGGTGGTCCTAAATTTCTTCTTTGTGACAATGTCTATTGTATAAAACGCTATAGAAATAAATTGACTTGACTTAATGTCTATTTTTTTTCTTTCTGCTCTTCTTTTTTTCTTAGACAACCTAAAAGCCATTTATCAGCGTGCTCGTGCCCATGCTGCCCTGTACAACGAAAATGAGACATGGTGTGACTTTTCTAAAGCCGAGCGTCTTGATCCTCAGCTCAAACCCATCATCAAACAGGAGCTTAAAAAACTGTCTGAAAATCTTCGGGCGAAGCATGCTCATGAGAAAAAGAATTACTGGACCATCAGCAGAGAGAAATTGGAGCGGGAAGAAAAGTTAAAGCAATTTCAGAAAAATGAGTTAAAGTGTGGTGAAAAGAGCAAAAATGACAAAAAGAATAGGGATAAAGGACAAGCAATGAAAATAGGAAGCTCTGACAATGAACAGCATTTATCAAGCAAGACGGGCACAGCTGGACAGACCGAAGAGACAAACGTTTTAAATGAGGAGCAGAAAAGCACTCAAGATCTTATGGAGAAAATTGCAGAACCAAAACACGACCTGGAAGATGAACACACATTTAAAACAGGGACAGACATTCAGGCAGAATGTCGCACATGACTTGCCAAAATAGGGATGGCTTATAGTGATATATATATATTATGTATTCCGACTCTGTTTCATTTGGCACCCCATGTTTGCAAAGTTTGAAATATCACATGGTCATAAGTAATCAGACCCTTTGCTGTGACACTCATATTTAACTCGCATGCTGTTCATTTCATTCTGATCCTCCTTCAGATGGTTCTACTCTTTCATTCCAGCTGTGTTTAATTAACTGATTGGACTTGATTAGGATGTGCCCAATGAAGAGCTGGGATAGGCTCCAGCACCCCTCCCCATCCCTAATTAGGATAAGGGGTTAAAGATAATGAACTGAACTGAACTAAATTGATTGGAAAAGGCACACACCTGTCTAGATAAGGCCTCACAACTTACAGTGCATGTCAGAGCAAATGAGAATTATGAGGTCAAAGGATGTGCCCAAGGACCTCAGAGACAGAATTGTGGTAAGGCACAGATCTGGTTACAACAGAATTTCTGCAGCACTCAAGGTTCCTAAGAGCACAGTGGCCTTCATAATCCTTAGATGGTAGAAGTTTGGGATGACCAGAAATCTTCCTAGACCTGGCCGTCCAGCCAAACTGAGCAATCGTGGGGGAAGAGTCTTAAAGAAGAACCCAAAGATCACTGTGGCTGAGCTCCAGAGATTCAGTATGGATATGGGAGTTCCACAAAGTCAACTATCATTGTAGCCCTCCACCAGTTAGGGCTTTATGGCAGAGTGGCCAGGCAGAAGCCTCTCCTCAGTTTAAGACATATTAAAATACACATAAAGGACTCGCAGACTATGAGAAATAAGATTCTCTGGTCTGATGAGACGAAGAACTTTGGTGTTAATTCTAAGCATTTTGTGTGGTGAAAACCAGGCAATGCTCATCACCTTCCCAATACAATCAACAGTGAAACATGGTGGTGGCAGCATCATGCTATGGGGTGTTTTTCAGCTGCAGGGACAGGACGACTGGTTACAGTTGAAGGAAAGATGAATGTGGCCAAGTACAGTTATACCCTGGAAGAAAACCTCTTCCAGAGTGCTCTGGACCCCAGACTGGGCCAAAGGTTCACCTTCCAACAAGATAATGACCCTAAGCACACAGCTAAAATAACAAAGGAGTGGCTTCAGAAGAACTCTGTCACCATTCTTGACTGGCCCAGCCAGAGCCCCGACCTAAACCCAATTGAGCATCTATGGAGAGACCTTAAAATGGCTGTCCACCAACATTCACCATCCAGCCTGACGGAACTGGAGAAGATCTACAAGTAAAACTTGTTGCATCATTCCAAAGAAGACTCATGGATGTACTAGCTCAAAAGGGTGCTTCTAGTCAAAACTGAGCAAAGGGACTGAATACTTAAGACCATGTGATGTCTCAGTTTGTCTTTTTTAATAAATTTGCAAAAAAAAATCAATTTTTTTTTCATATTTCTTAATATGTAATTAAAGACAATGTAAAAGTAAGATATACATGGAGAAATCAACACTTACTTAGAGACACTCACTCACTTGCTTATCCAGTCAGGGTTATGGGTGGGGGTTTGAGCCTATCCCAACTATTCAGTGGGCACAAGGCACACACAAACACTTTTGACGAGGCGCCAGTCCATTCAAGGGTAGACACACATA